>MNCI01006657.1:195865-206563 GCA_015680685.1 Gnetum montanum | reverse complement strand
GCAGGATTCATTGTGCCCTGGGTCAGTTACATCATGTCCCAATCTCTACGATCCCTTTCTATAGTTCGTCTCATGTTACTGTTCGTGTAATTGTAGCTCGTGTCCCGTGTAGCATAGAATTTTCATCTCATTCCAGTGATTTTTACATGTGTGTGTTTTGTGGAATTAGTGCGGATTACATTTAACCCTTCTAGTGCCCATGGACACTTTAAGTGTGGTTACACAAGGGCATTATAGGTTGGAACCTGCTTTGGGGAGGATCCACTTGTGTAATCTTTTGTAATTTTCACTTATGACATAGCTCACACACACCATTTCTTACCCTTAGCTTAATTTCGAATTGATTTTCATTCCCTATTATTAATCCTCTAAATTTAACATTCCAATGTACCATTACATTTCCTTTTTCTTAACCGCCAAGTTTTTATTGCTAAAGTTCACATCATTATCATTAATGGTGTCTCTCGAATTAATGAAATTACCCTAGAACATCTTAATAATTGCCAATGTCCTCAATATTCCACGTTAATTTCAAGAAAATCATTAAAAAATCGGGTATTTCCTTGGTATCTCACATCACTAGGGACGAGATATCGCGTACGCGATGTATTGTACGTAATATCATGTCCCATTTACCTATAAATAGGTACCCCTGCCGCAACACTTAGCATCATTTTGCCATTCACATGCGGGGGAGTTTTTGCAATTTTTCTCTACAACTTGTGATTATGTGACCCTTGCTTTTCTCACTCTATCTCGCTCATTGGTACTCCAATTTTTATTCCGTTTGAACTTGCTTGAACTCGGAGTGTTCAATTTAGTCGTGGGGGAGAGACACTTACTGAAAAGTGCCTAACTTTTTTTGAAATTTATCATCGCCCAAAGGACATCTATCAGGGTAATTAAATTTAACACTTAGAATAATTGTGCCTAAAAATCATTTAACCCTTAGGTATATCGGGAAACTAAAAGGGAAACCACCTAGGTCACAGGACCCATTATTACAAACTTTCGGGCACGATCACATATTATAACATAAGATCTTTAACTAAGGCAAGCAGTAAGGTATAACTTAACTTTGAAAACAACCTTACTAACGCTTGACCTGTGTGATTGCAGATGGCCCCGAAACGTGCATAGCAGGAGGGTCCTGTTCAAGGTGGAAAGAAACAAGTTTGCAGAGGTGGAAGACAAGGTCCTGCTAGACAACAAGCAGAACAGGAGGAGTAATCATTCAACATCCATGAAGATGAACCTCCTAATAGACATTTTGGGCAGGTAGAAGGAGGAGTTGCTGCTACGCCTGAACTGGGACAACAACTCACATTGCCCCTGGAATGTGTTTAGGCTATCCATGAGAAGTCCACATTCGCTATGGTGATTGTGGAGTTGAACTTCAAATCCTCTGTAGAGTTCACTCTTGAGGCTATTAGGGATCACCTCAAAGGGTCTCCCTTTTGGCCTATCCTCTCTGAAAGTAGTGCCTGGTACCTAGGAGAAACGTACTAGTTTTGGCACAATAGGGAGCAGGGCACCATAATTAATATTTGTGGTGTGATAGTTGACTTCTCTGTGCAGGCAATTTTGGAAGTGTTAAACCTTCTGAACTTAGGGCCCCAGGTTTCTCGGTTATCTACCCATTCAAACTGTGATGTGTGAAAGGATTGGTTAGAGAAGGCTTATGGAAGAGACAAAGCATTTGGATAATTGACGACGGAAGAGAGAATGTACTTCAAAATTGGGACATATGCAGCTAGAGGATGTGCAGTGTTGATGGAAAAGGTTAACGCTAACCTACCCCATCTATATTTGACAGAGATCCTGAGGTGGTTCGAAGAATGAAAGATAGGGAAGATGGCATTGCCTTTCCCTTGTCTCATCAGAAAGCTTTGTCAACATGCTGGTATTTAGGGATACACCAATGATGTCCTTTGAAAAGCTGAAAATGCTTCATACGTTGAATTGTTAAAGGCGCCAGCTCAAAGAAAGAGCACTAGTGAGGAGCTAAGACCAGAACAAGAAGAACATGTGGTTGGAACCAGTCAACCTCTAGCCATAGGTCTTAGCCAACAATAGGAAGCAAGGCCAAGCACAAGCCAGGATCAGATGCCGCTACAAGACTACAGATCATCGATGAGCCATCTGAGAGCCATTGCTGAGACAGTCAGTTGGGGAAGTCATGATGACGCAAACCTCTTCCACGTCATCAATGATGCTAGGTAGCCTACTATTTCATTGGATCGCACAAGGTAAGAAAAATCCATCCAAACAGGAGGAGGGGAAAGTAGATGGTCACAACAGATCTCAAGAAACGCAACATCTTTCCAAGTACAGGTAGAGACTGGTGAAGGGGCCATTGTGGTGGTCATGCAACACCAGAATGCCACGGGAGCTTTAGATGTGATCGTAGACCACATCAAAGAATCATTCAACGTACCTGTTGTGCCACTAGTAGATCTCTCAGAAGCACAGGATGCTCAAACTCTAGCTGGAACCTTAATGACTCCTGCGGAACATGAGGATGTACTTGACAGATTGCTTTAAACAGGGCAAGTAATGACGTCCCTGTTGACATTCCTTAGGATGTCATAGCAATTCAATTAGACCTCATTTCAACAAAGTGGAAGTTGGTCATATTCGAAGTAAGGGCTGAGCATGCTGAAGCTAAAGTGCAGAAACTACAAGAGCAGCTCGTGGCCTTACAAGCAGCCCAACAGGATCCTCTACAATTTGTTCCCATAGACCAGCTAGAAAATTTTAGAATAGAGCACCTAAAAAAATTAATAGTAGAGAATAAGAAGGTGGAAAAAGAAAAGGAGATGGCTGTTTGGGATGCCTTCGCATCATAGGCGCAAACCCATGTGCATCTTAAGGCACTCAAGGCCTTAGAAGAAGAGAATAAGCAGCTGGTTGTAGACAATCTTCTATTGACCACTGTAGAGAAGCAAAAGAATGTTCTCGATGAACACTTTTATCAATTACAAGACCAATTCATCTAGGTCAACCAAGATGTAAGTCGTTTAGCCAAAGAAAACCGAACCCTCTCAATGGAGGAGGTGTGCGCTATTCGCCAAAAGTCAGCAATTGAGATAAGCACGTGGTAGAATGAGGCTAAATGACATGAGAAGTTGAAGGAGCACTTCCGTGATCAGGTGGGGATGTACAAAAAAATCCTAGAGAAGGAGATCCATATGGCCAAGGCCCAAATCAACACTATCAGTGCTCAACACATTGACTCGGGGGCCAGATTGGACACCTATGCCTTCGCCCACCAAGCGGAAGTTAAAAATCAGGACCTGGAGATTCAGGACTTGATAGAGTACATGGATCTAGCAAACCTTAGATATGCTAACCTTGCCATGTTGACAACAGGGTGTTCGAGATCAGAGCTTAAGTAGCAGGTAGCTTCCACCCACATCAAATATGAAGTAGAATTTGTAGAGCGCAAGAAGCTGGTTGAGAAAATGGATGTCACAAATTCTGAAATTGAGGTGGTAAAAGCAAGCTACCAAGGAAAGAAAGACGTTGCAACTGACTTGGCTCAATGACTCACAGACCTTCACGAATATAAGAACAAAGCCAGAGCCTATGAGGAGGAACGACGGGTGTTCGCGGCGTGGTATGTCAAAGCCAACTAGATGTTCCTACAGCTACCCTGTTCGTGGAAAGTGCTGACTCCATCAAAAATTGGAACACTAGCATGGATGGCACAAGACCCTCAGACCAAAGAGGAGAAGCTCCAGGCCATACTTCAACGCCATCAAGCTTCAAAGCCTAGAGCACATGACAAAGGGAAAGCACCCATGGAGGAGCCACCGCCACCAGGAACTACATGAGTTCCAATTTTTTGTAGTTGTAGTATTTGTGTGTTGTGTTTTCTTCCCACACTGCAAAATCATTTAATTTGTTTTTCCCATCTAATAATCCCATACCTATCCACTGTGTAATCACTATAACTCGAGGATGAGTTTTTATTTAGTCGCGGGGGTATGATGGGATGCGATATCACATGGGCTGCAATATCATATCCCCCGCGATATCATGTCTTCCCTTGCGATATCACGTACGTGATATCATAGTCCACCGCAATGTCTATAAATAAGAAGTGGCTCTTCCTTGTTCAACATTAGGAGTTAGATTGTAGCGAAGCTCTGGTAGTTTGATCCCTCTAAAGATAGATTATTTCCAGTGTTTGCCTGCAATGTGGTGAATGTAATTGTACGACATCCTTTATTCGAGTGTGATGTACTTGGACACCCACATGATCGGAAATAAAGATCAAGATTACTTCATCATTGCAACATTCACTTTGTTATTTATTTATTTATTTAATTGTTATTTACTGCTTTCCTAATTAGTCTCTCTCACCCTTATCTCCTAGAAAGCAGAATGAGTACGACTTGATTACGAGCATTTAAGTGTGACTACTTGGTAGCCCAGAGGCATACTCGGGATCTACGCTTGGTAATCCTAGTGGTAGTCGTGCAAAAATTCCAAGATGTGTACGGATGATCAAGGAATAGATGCTCATCGCACTTAGGCTAGATTAGATTCTCTTACCCTCTCTCTCCTAGATTAGTTAATTTAATATCACTTTCCATTTGCCTTTAGGAGTAGCGTTAGATTAGGAACCACATCATACACCTCACTCTAGACTAAACCATACATGAAAAATATAAAACTAGTCCAAGTGGGAAGACAACGAACTGCGACCTAAGGATAACTATCTAGGTGCCACAACTAGTCCATCTGCGGAGTTCGACCGGATCGCGTGTGAGAATGCTCATATTCGTATGGTTGAGTGTAGGGGTAACTTGCCACTCATCAATCACATATTCCATTAGGTATGAAGGTAATTGGAATGACAAAATTGACTAGAGATGATCATACCATTTCCATGTTACTTATTTCAAACTTAACATGCATTTGGACACTCCTTTCTACTTCTTAAGCTTCTTAAAAATCTTTTAATAGGCTAACAACACGTGAAACATAAAATAATACAAATTCCATATGACTTATTATGAATTGCTCTTCCTAGGACTGAGATTCCTCTCCTAAGCTTACTATCTCATCCTCCAAGTATAGGTTTCACTCTAAGACCTTCATCCATCTATCCTAAGCCTTGTGTTTTTCTTCATCTGGGTGTAGGTTCATTTTAGATAATGTGGCAATCTATTTTTTCATGCATGCTATTTCCTTCTTCTTCTATAGGTTCTTTTGTTCATTTTGCTTCATTTTTGTCTCCATCTCCTACATGTCTTCAATGGTTGCCTTTTTAATTCTCTCAAAAATACTTTAAAGGGAGGATAGTCTTGCAAGGAAAGATGTTACATGATGCTCTTCAACCAGTAACATTGACTTCTCTAGTTCTTCTATAGTTATTGAGGTTCAAATTTTTCTTCTCCTTGCAGGCCTTTATTCAACTTGCTCCACTTCTTCTTTACTTTCTTAACTTGGACGAGGGGTAGGTTTTTTTGAAGTTTGTTGTGAAGCCAATGGTTCTAACTACACTCTTCTTATCCAAGGCTAGTTGCCTTCATGGTTATTAGTAGTTCCACCCTCTAGATAAGGAAATTAGAATTTAAGTTATAGAATAGTTTTTGATATAAACTTATAGGATTAGTAGCCATTATAGTGGTTAGGTCCATCAAAATCTTAAACCACTATNTCCAAATCTAAAATCTGCCTATGTAATTGTTGGAACTATACTTTGTTTTCATTTCTCTCATACACCAACAAATAGGTGTAAATGGCTTCTTAGCTAAGCCTTCCTTCAACTTCTAAGGACATTTTAAGCCTCTAGGAAATTTTGGATTCCTAATATTTCTATAGAAGTCACTCCATTCCATAACTAGGTCAAATTTCAAATTGGTTTTGCTGAACTCAAGATCATAAAATTTCCAATTAATGGATGGTTCTACCTTAAGAACTTGCGTAGAGATTTCTCTGATGACTTGCAAATCATTAACTTTTTGCGGCAGTAGCAATGGTTCAATGGGTGTTTCTGTTCATCTAAGTTTAGTATAATATTTGTTAAGGGCAATGGACATGTTAAACCTTTGATACTATTCAATAAAAAAAATCAAGAAATCTTTTCTATTCACACCATTGTAATTAGATAGATTTTTGAAAACATTATACATTGGACAATCTCCTCAAATTGGAACAAAGAATTTTTCTCCTAGACATATAACTAATTAGTAATCTAGGGTATTGGAGATCTATTACTAAATCCCTCACTAACACATATTGATAAACATGTGGCAAAACCAATATACAAGCCCAAAGTTTAATAAATAAGAAAAAAGAAAAGGAAAAGGAACCTATTATATTCTCTTGATTTTGTATGAAATTACTTGATTTCAACTTCATCATCATATTATTAACTTATGTTAACATAATCTATTATTTACCTCCTTAGACCTTGTGGTCTTCTAGATCATAAAACTTAACATGGTATCAAAGTGGGTTTATGTTACTTGTAATCATAATAACTATGAACCATACATGATGGTATGAAAGGTAAATATAATAAAAGATTACATACATATATAACATCTATTCAAATTTCAAACTCACCATTTGTAAAATGACAAGAGAATTTAGTAGAGCTTCTAGTGAAAAAATCTTAGCAACTTTGGCTTATTCTTGTTCTGCATAATATTTTTTTGTATTTAGCAGGCTGAAGGGAAGACGTAAGACCATTATTCTTTCGGTAAATTTTGTACTTTTGTGTAAATTATGTAAATAAATTTTTAGATTAATCATGCCTTTTGTGAATTAATACAAATGTTCTTTCCTTATTTAATTTAATTAATAAAGTTATTGATGTCAGTTAATTATTATCAACTAAGATGATTTGAATTAATCACGATTCTTTATTTTTCAACATTTAAAAGTTTTGTTGAAATCCTAGTTCTTAGAGTTTTCATGAAAATTCTTCATAAAAAAGCCTCATGGTGGTAAAACTTATAGATAATTATGGGATGGCTTAAAAAGGAAGCACAATTATAAATCATCTACTCTAGAGTCTTTAGAGCATAAGTTTCCAGAATCATCGTCATCATCACCACCATCAACATTGTAGACAAAACTCTACAGTGGATCCTTCACAGTGAGGCATTGTCCTTGAGGAAAAATCCAAATAAAATCAAAATCTACTCTACAATATCTCTTTACTATGAAGCTATGGTAAATAAGTCACAAATGATGTGCTACTAAGGAAGAGTATATCATATACTTTGTGCCATGAGTCAATATGCAATATCATGGTTATGATTTGAATCTAACAACATAATTGATGAACAATGGTTTCTCTATGAAGTTGGAAAAATCTAGTTTGATCCAATTTATAGAGTTTGTGATGTTAAACAACCAACCATTAGTTGAAATTTTCATTAGGACTTACAATGATGGTTGATTTATCTAGTTAAGAAAGACTTGGTAGTTGGACTACATTAAAAATAGGTTGTCATGCCTTTACTTTTAGATACTGAACACCAACTTTTCTCTAAAGGAAGTCATATTTCCAAGGCATCAATCAGTCAAATACTTTCATCTCTCAATTAAAAATGTCATTCTTTAGCTTGGTAGAAATTATTAGTTTTTGTTTTTGTGTGAAGGATAGAAAGAATTGCATCTCATGGCCACTCTTCACTATGGTAATGAAATGTTGTCATGTAGATTGGTTGCTCATCCTTGAGGAGGAATTAAAGACACACGCATACAAGTATTATGAAAAAGATTACTTTCAAAAGGTGGTAGGAACTTTTTAAAAAGAGATTATGAAATTAAATAGAATATCCTAGAGCATAGAAAGTGATAATAACAACAAATATATGAGCACATTTTAGTAAGAGTTATAGTAGCAATTTGATTATAAATTAAAATTTAGTAATGCTTACCACCCACAAACACATGGTGATAAAGATGGTAAACAAAACCTAGTATCTCTGCTATAGCATCTTTGTAGTATACCTTATTCCAAATAAAACGTGGATAAAATAAAGGCACAATATCATCATCAAAGAAAGGGTAAGCATTACAAACTATTGCAACTTTTGAGAAGTTAAGGAAAGATTTTATTAATCTAGATTCANAGAACAAGACAAAACTGGTGTTCACGACAACAAGAGTAAACACTTTATACATTTGACATCAGGCCTTATCTGGTAGCTCAGAAAGAGGGACCATCATTACAGAGAAGGCCTTGATTGGTGACATGAGGTCTTCATTTCTTATGCAATTAAATTTACCCTAAAATTAGCTATCTAAATTCCAATACAAATAGCAAACTATCTTCTGTGTACAACTTTAATGCAGAAATTGCAGAATTTCTTTTGGTTTAAGCTATGTAAGTGCACTAGAAAAGCAATTCCACGTATGCTTAATGGGAAGAGAAAGCAAAGTGGATCCAGGTTCACAAAAGAAATAATTAAATAAGGACACTACCATATTTATTCCAACCAGGTACAGTATGTATGTATGTTATGTTAAGGAAGATTTGAAAGCTGACACATACATTAGTATTCACAGCCCTCTATACTTTTAATCTGCTACGCAGATACATGGAATTGATTTTTGAGGTGTGGAAGAAGCAGCAGATGATTCTTGCGCGTCCGAGTTATGCCATGGCACTCTGCCATATCCAATTGCAAGGGATCTGCATTGTCTTGAAGAGACCAATCAAAAGAGAAAACCAGAGCAGCAATGCACATCTTCAACAATGATAGAGCCATGGAAATTCCGGGGCACATTCTTCTTCCTGCGCTGAACGGAATCATCTTCATGTCAGTCAACCCACTTATGTCAACAATGTCATCCTTCATGAATCTTTCTGGTTTGAACTGCTCTGCGTTTTTCCACACAGATGGGTCCCTGCCTATGGCCCAGATGTTGAAAATGAGTCTGCAGCTTTTGGGAATTTTGAATCCGTCCACGGTTGCTTCTTCTGTGGATTGGTGAGGAATTCCCAGAGCTATAGCCGGGTGAAGCCGCAGAGTTTCTTTGATGACACAGTGCAGATATTTCATGTTTTCTGTACACGGCTCGTCTAATTTTCCTCCACGAGCGGCTACCGCTGCTTCGATTTCGTTCTTGAGTGTGATCATGGTTGAAGGATTTCGGAGCAGTTCGCTCATTGCCCATTCCAGTGTGGTTGAAGTTGTACCCGCACCTCCAGCGTAAATGTCCTGAAAAATTTTATAACAGGTAAGCATGGACTACTGTGCCGCTCGATAAATTCGGTTTTTGATTTCGTTCTGTGTTTCTCAAATCGTTGTCGGTTTTTGATTTCGTTCTGTGTTTCTCAAATCGTTGTCATGTACAGGATGTATGGATTATAGCGTGTAAGACTATGAACATAAAAACATAGCTATTAGAGATTTAAAATTTTATAGATTACGTATGAAATGAGTGGTGTGCAGCCGGAAAATCTTTTCCGGCTTACCTTGCATCATACTTACGTCATGTTCTTGATTTTTGAGGATTCGTGAAATAAGACAGGATAAAGTTCTGCTAATGCATATATTCTTTAAAGTAAATATTTACATTTAAAAGGTTATAGCATTAGGTTCACAGCTCTTAATGAATAAAAAACCCATGCTTTGGTGATTAAGACCTAACATAATATTTGAAAAGAATTAAAAAATTAGCTAACATAATATTTTACAGGAATATAGTTGTTTATAGGCATGTTTAACAGTGGGATACTTTGGGATAGACTTAAAATTCACTCTTGTTGTTAAGCCATCTATCTACTTAACCTTGAAATTCTTCTTACAAAGCATATGTTCTAATCAAATATCTAATTAATATTAAACAAAAGATATATATGGAGGGAAGCTTAGGGTATCAAACCTAAAAATATTTTAATATTGATACACCTTAATATATAAATTTAAGTGGAACTACCACTGGTCTGATAACATTGGAACTACGGCAGTGATAACATTAAACAAAAAATATTTATGTAAAGAAGCTTAGGGTGTGGAACCTAAAACAAATTAGTATTAGAACACCTTAACATATAATGTTAAGTAGAATTACCACAGGTGTGATAATGCATATGATATAACTAGCATAAACAACATAAAAAAACATAATTTCATAATTTGATACAGAAACCTTGTGCACAAGTAAAAAAAATACTAAAAGCTAAAACGGTAATAGTGAAAATTTGAAATTGCTAAAAATCTGAAGGAGCAACCTCTGCCTCTAATTTCCGAGGCTATGAAACACATGTTTTAACTCTGGTATTCTGGTATACACGTTAATCTGGTATACACGTTAATCATGAAAAAAATCAGAATTTCGATGAACATAAAACTCAGATTCTTACGGGGAATGAGACAAAGACGTAATTCAAAGATAAATTCTGTCTACAGAAAAACTAAGATAAAAATTACAGAAACAATTATTCCATTTATTACCAGCATAATTGATCTGATATTGTCCATGGTATAATTCACAGGATCCAAACGTGCCATACGCAGCAGCACATCTACCAGGTCCATCTGCTGACTCTTATCCTCAGACTCCTCCAAGTCAATCAAATTATCCCGGTGCTCCTGTATCAACTTATCAAAAATCTCATCCAAAATCGCCCTGACCTTGGCCGCCTGTTTCTTGATTCCCTGCAAATTGAACGCACCCAAAAACGGCCACAAGTCTTCCACGCCAATCCTCCCAAGAAGC
>MNCI01006657.1:157977-185985 GCA_015680685.1 Gnetum montanum | reverse complement strand
AGAGAGAGATAGAGAGAGAGAGAGAGAGAGAGAGGGAGGGAAAGGGAGTGTAGCAATTGAAAAAAAAGAGATGAGAATGGTACGTGATGTATAGGTAGGCATAATGGCAACGTAGTAGTGTAGTCATGGTCTCTTGGGTGTTTGGGCTATGAAACTAACAACTATCGTGGTGATTGAACCTACTAGGTTGGCCATTACTGTGTTCTACAAGTACAGTGGTGAACTGCATGTTGGAAGGTGTGCACCAATTGTCTAATGAGGTCCTAAAGTATGCCAAAGTGCTTAATGTGCTTGAGTGAAAGAGTGCCAAAGGATGTTGAGAATGCCAAAATGCCAAATGCCCTTATGATTTACCAACCACTATAATGCTAACTACAGGGGTATTTATAGGGTTAGGGTTTACGCGAAATGTGGATTGGGCACCACATGACATGAGGGTAGGTGGGGCCCTGCTAGGCCTTGCGAGCTCCCATGGGAGTAGCAAGTGTTATGCTCTAGAGTACAACAACAAATCCCCAAAGACTGTTGGACTGTGACTATGTTTCCAAGATTGCATGTGCCAAAGTTTGAATGACTGCAATGTCCCTACAAATAGTGTAAAAATAGTGCAACTTGGAAGTTACACTTCAGGACTATGTCTTCCACTCTTTTGAGTAAGGTTAATCATAGGTATAATTTGGGGGACCAATAGGGGATGCAAAAGAGATGAAAATTATTGATCTTTCTTACTAGAGGAATGTCAGAGTTGAGATGAAGACGAATGCTGAGCTCTAGAGGCTTTTGGAGGCTGTCAAAGGCTTTTCTTCAGTGTTACTCTAGCTACACTCTAGAGCATAGCACAACACTTATTTAAGTTTTGCAAAAACTTGATGTCTAGCACTAGTTACGCTAGCTACACTCTTGAGCATGGCAAAGTGTAGTAGGGACACTTAGAAAAAAATTGATAGAATGTGTAGTTTTCCTTCATGCTATGATGGCTATGCTCTAGGGCATAGTAGAAGGGAGAGCCTTGGGAGTTAGAAAATTTGCCAAATGTCTCTTCCATGCTAGGCTAGCTTAATAGCTTCCTGCTTAACACTTTGGCAAAAGTGGCCACTGAAATGTGTGCTATGTTGGCTACACTCTAGAGCATAACAACCCTAGGAGTTAGAAAATTTGTTGAACTATTTTTTTTCATCCCAAGCCATCCTAACAATTTTTGGCTTGGCACATGAGCAAATCAACCATGGAAGTGTATGGTACATTGGCTATGTTCTAGAACATAGTAGGTAGAGTGAGAATTTAGTAGAACACTTAGAAAAATTTTCATGAAATTGTTGTTGACACTTAGAAAATCTTGCAAAATAGGCCCTATCATGCATGCTACATTGGCTAATTTGGGAGTGTAGCACCAACACTTAGAAGAACTTTCCAAGTTTTGACACTTAGAAAAATTTGTAGTTAAAGTGCTGAAGCTTGAAATTGGTGGTGTTTTAGTCACCCCTCTTTGTTGATATCTAAAGGAGTGGCCCGAGAGACGTCGACAAAAAATATGAAACACCATGGCAAACACAACACCAATAGTGCTCATTAGTGCCTGATTAGATAATGCTTCATCATGCTTGAGAGTGATAAGGGAATAAAGTATGGCAAGGAGTAGGTTAAGGAGATGGACCAAGGGGTAGCAAGTGGAAAGGATGCTCATTGTGTATGTGGCTGTAGGATGCGGCACCATGATGGCTTATCACCAAATTATGATCCCTCATCAGAGTGTTTGTGACAAAGTTAGCATGTGGAGATGGCCTACCCCTAAGATTTTGACCTCTCATTGGAGTGCTTATGAGATGGTCAATGTGGGTTTGGACTAGTTGTGAAATGACAACTTTGCTATTTATTACTTGGACACTTGTTTTTCCCCTTGCTTTTTTTTGTTGTTCGTTTTTCTTTGTTTTTTTGTTTATTTTTTCTTTTTTCTTTCTTTCTTTTTCTTTGCTTAGGTGGACTACATGCTACCCAACAAGCTTTTCTTAGAGGCAACTACGTCACATCTATAAGACAGGTGTTTCTTCCCTAGGATGAGTTGTGTTACATCTACTTGGGCTTTAGCTAGCATACAAAGGCTTCCCATGGGATGAGTTGCATTACATCCGATGTGGGTTTTGTGGCTAAATGAAAGAAGGGTGCCATGTGCATTAGAGAAGGTTGCCAGGAAAGTTTGAAAAATGTGAGATAAAATAAGGGGTAAATGTGAATAGGCTATGGCAGAGTAAAAGGGATGTGCACTCTTGAGTAGCTTGATGAGTCGAAATGGACACATCAAAGTAGTGTGGTGACTTGCCATTGTAGTGAAATGCATCTTTGAACAACAACTACCAAGGCTTCAACCCTCAAACACAACATAGAGAAAACAAGAAAAAAACCACACCATGTGAGATGAGAGCAAACTCTTAGTTATGAGGGCATTACAAGGGTCGTGAGTGTTGTGTTAGTTGCAGGTGTATGCAGTGTCCAAAGTAGGAAGGCCAGTGTGAGTGCCAGTGCTAGTAGGTTGCAAAAGATCCAATAGCCACACTAAAAGTGAGCACTCAAGTGGCTGAGGGCTTTGGTGATGCAGGTGCTCGGGACTCCTCACCAAGGACAAGAGCTAGGAAACCTAGTAGCATGATGGGGAGTTACAATGTTGGATGTACTTCCAAGCCTAGGTAATGGTGAGGGCTGGAGAATGACAGTGTTGTGGCTATGACATAGTACTATTGGTACTCCAACAAGTGATGCTGATAGTAAGAGCTCCAACCAAGATGACTGGCAATGGTGGCGGTAGATCAAAAATATTAGTAAGATGCTAGAAGGCATCTACGAAGGATTAGCAAGATGCTGAGGGTGGTGATGCTGAAAATGTTCCAAAGGTCTTTTTCTTGATGATGTGAACTTCATTTTAAAATTACAACACCCCACCCAACTCTACTCAAGAGGTGTGGGTAGGCAATGAAGGGTTGGAAGTATTCACACTTACTTGTGCATAGAACTACACATGTTGAGCTATGTGCACTAAACTACAAACCTAGTTTAAAGTCTTGGTAGACTGCATGTTGTGCTAGTTTAAGGTCTTGGCAGACCATGATGTGCTAGTTTATAATCCTAGTAGATTGTTGTGTGCTAGTTTAACATCATAGTGGCCAATGGATTGCTAGTTTAAGGTCATAGAAGACCATGCTATGGGTGCCAGTTTAATGTCATAGCCCAAGGACATTCTATTCTAGTTTAACATCGTAACAGACATTCTATGTTAGTTTAACATTGTAGTAGATGTTTTGTGCCAATTTAACATCGTAGAAGATGTATGCTTACCTTGCTATGTCGATGCTACATGTTAGGCATAGTAGGGCTTGAGATATGAATAGTTGATTTTGGATTGACAAACTCATTGCCATCTAGATCAGCAAGCTTGAATGCTCCATTGTTATAGGTCTTTAAAGAAAGGACCTTCTTAGTTGGCTGAAAATTTGTTCATAGGTTTGCAAATGACCTTGAGGACTAGGTTCCCTTTCTTGATTGGGTTTTGATGCTAATTATGGCGATGTTTTTGCCGTTTCTTTTCCTATTACCACTTGATGTGATCAAGTGTCTGCATACACTCCTCCTCTATAGAGTCAAGGTTAATGGTTCTCAATTTTTCATTTTGAACCTCATCAATGAAGCCTAAGAGGATCGTACGGAGCAATGGAACCTGCAATTCAAGAGGCAACATTGCTTCAAACCCATACACAAGACTATATGACATCTTACTGAATGCTATTCTACATGTCATGTAGTAGGCTCATAGCACATAGACTAACTACTTGTGCCATTGTTATTTGTTGTTGCTAAGCATCTTCTTTAGAAGGTTGATGATGACTTTGTTTGTAGGCTTTGCTTGGCCATTCACTTGTAGGTAGTATGGTGATGAAAAGGAATGTTTGATGCCAAGGTGTTTGCAAAAGGCTTTGGTTTCTACACTACTAAATTATGATTCATTATCCATGACTATAGTCATGGGTAGACTGAATCAGGTCACTATGTTGTTAAGGATAAATTTGTAAACTTGTTGTGACATCGTCTTCCTAAGGGAAATGGCTGCAACCCACTTGGTAAAATATTCGATTGTAGTTATGATGAAGCTATGTTTTGTGGAAGACTTAGGCATGATAGGTCCTATGATCTCCAACCCCCAATGTTGGAACGACCATGTAATGTATGTGGTATGTAGTTCAATGGGTGGCACATGCATTAAGTTGTCATGTTGCTAACACACATCATACATCTTGACCTTGGAAATGCAATTGCACTCCATGTAAGGCCAATAGTAACCTAAGTATATGATTTTATTGCCATTTCCTTGGATGCTATGTGCACTCCACACAGTCCCTCATGGACTTGATCAATGATCATTTGTGCTTTGCTACAGCTAATGCAGGTTAGCAGTATTCCATCATAGGATCTACAACACAAGGTTCTATCACCTACAAGGATGCAATGCCATGACCATTTTTGCAATGCATCCTTCTAGGTAGTGGTTAGGTGTTGCGGAGGCTCACCCTGTTGAAGGTATGTCTTAATATCATCATAACACTCTTGTGTGTGAGCTGTGATTGTTGTGGCTATGGATGCAATGCTTGTTGTTTGAGTAATAGGTTTAGTGCAATCTGTTACTAAATTGGGTAAGACATGAACATGTTGGGCACCATGCTTAAAGCTAAGGTAGCTAATGCATCAGCAATGGTGTTCTCATTATGGGGAATATATTGGATATCTATGGTTGTAAACTACTTGAGCAGGTGCTTTGTCAAGTCACAGTAAGGTTGTAAATTTTATGCTTTGCAAGAATAAACCTCTATAATTTGATTAACAACCAGCTGTGAATCACCTTGAACTACTATGTTTTGGATTCCTAGGTTATGGGCTACTAAGACATCTCTAAGGAGACCTTTATACTTTGCTATGTTATTGGTGTAAGGAAATGAAAAGTGATATGCAAAAGGTCAAATCTCTATGGAGGGAAATGTGATGATGGCAGTGGCACTACTCCCTTGTGAGGTTGAAGCACCATCGAAGTGTAAAAATGCTTCAAAGTTGGTAGGCACTTAGCTTATGCTATTGACATGCTCATTTAGAAATTCTAGATCTATTGTCACTTGATTGTCTATTGGAAAAGCTATGAGTTGTGTAGCTATTTCTTGACCTTTTGTGGATGATTATGCTATGTAGTGCAGGTCAAACTTCATAGTTATTACTTTCCATCATGCAATTTGACTACTTTCATAGATGTTTGTGGTAATATCCCAGAGTACGTTGCTTTTGCAGATGATGTTAACTTGACTGTGGAAAAGATAATGCATCCACTTCTTAAGCACAAAAAGTAAGGTGGGGCAGTTCTTTTCCACATTATTATATTTTGCTTTGTGGTGGCTCAGGTAATAAATAGAAACCTCTGAGCCATCATCTCACTTTTGGCAAAGCAGAGAAGTGATGGATGCATATAAGATTGCAATGTAGATATAAAATAGCTTATCTCCTTATGGAGGGTAGATTGTTGGAAGTTGAGCCAGCTCCTTCTTGAGGTTGTCAAATGCCTCTTAGCATTGAGCTATCCATTCAAAGTGGACTCCCTTTTTGAGAAGATTTTGCATTGGTTGCAACTTATCAGTTAACCTTGCGATAAAACTATGAATGAATTGTAGTCTATCTTGTAACCTGTGTAGCTCCTTAATGTTTGCTAGTGGTGCTAAGTTGGTGATAGCCTTAACCTTATCAAGGTCTATACATGTGCCTACCCCTAATACTACAAAGCCCAACATGCAATTTATTTTGACATTGAAGACACACTTCTTGGGGTTTAGCCTAAGGTCATGTCTAAGGCAATGTTTGAGGATACAGTCTAAGTCATATGTGTGCTTGTGAGTCACCTTGGACTTAACTACTATGTTGTTGACGTAGTCGTTAAGAAAATCTAGTAAATAATCACTAAAGATATACATCATTGTGCGTTGGTAGGTTTCTCCCATGTTCTTTAGTCCAAAGGACATCATTGTGTAGAAAAATGTACCCCAAGGGATCATAAAGGTTGTATTGAGCTAGTGCTATGGGTTGATCTAAATCTGGTTGTACCCCGAGAACCTATCCATGAAGGAAAACAAGGCATAACCAACTGTAGTATCGATGAGTTTGTCAATATTAGGAAATGGGAAATCATCTTTGATGGTTGCCTTATTGTCCTTGCAAATGCATATACTTCCATTTTTCTTAGGGACAATTACGATGTTGGATACCTAGTATGTGTAGTTGACTGCCTAGATGAAACAAGCCTTGTAAAGCTTGGTGATTTCATCACAAACTATCAATTCCACCATAGGTTTAACCTTATGGGCTTTCTATTTTATTAGTTTTACGTGAGGATCATGGATAATGTTATGTTGCACTATGAAAGGGTGTATGTTCAGCATCTCCTCGTAGGACCACACAAACACCTTAAGGTTATCGTTGGGGACTTTGATGATGCTTTGTGTGAGTTGAGGCTCTAACAAGGAACTAAGTTTCAATGTCTTTACCTCACCTTTATGCGTTACTATAGGGATTGCAATAAGGGGATCCTTAGTTACGTCACCTACTTCTAGATCTAGAGCTCTAATTAGATGGTCTAACCAATCCAAGGATGCCTATAAGGATGCTATGTGTGTGTCATAGGCTATGGGCTCAAAGTTTAGGCATTCAATGTTAATGCATCACATGGAATCACCATAAGGTCTACTTAAGACTAGGGGTGAATGAAGATGCTTGTATGAGCTCATGTTGCACTCCTACCAAGAATCATACAAAGCAATAAGAAAAATGTCAAGCCACACCTATCTTAATAAAGTAGAATGGATAAAATAAGAAAGGCTATGCTACAAAAAAATTTCCTAATTGTGCAATTAAACTAGTTTAAGGTTGTAGCAGATCATGGACTACACAAGACACATCGGTTTAGGCAAGGCTGGGAAGGTTTGGGATGTGGGATTAAGTTGGGTATTTTCTAGGCAACTAGAAAAAATGCAAAGAATTTCTAAGTCTGGGAACATTGGAAAAGTTAGAAAAATTTTCTAACTTTGGCTATTACGCTTCTCCTATGTTATGCATAGGACATGGAATAGTACTTGAGTAGGTGATGTGTCAATCACCTTTGGAGGGTATAAATAGACATTTTCACCATGGTCAACTTGTCATTTTCAAAAGTAAAAATGAAAAGTCATCAAGTGTAGTGTGGCCATAGCAAAGAGAGTCAAAGAATAGCAACAAAGATGAAGAAAACCAGAGTGTAGTCACCAACCATGACGAACCATAGTGAATGCCAACACCCCAACCTTGCCAACATGGATGAGGGAGAATATGCATTAAGGCACCTCCCTAGGGCATGCATAAAGGAGTGAAGGGAGATGCTGTCAGCTAGGTATGACACTATACTCTACCCTTGCAAATGTTTTTTTTTGCTATTTTTACATTGTTTACATGGGGTTTTGGGTTTTAGGGATGGCCTACCTTGGGCAGGAACCACCACTGCCACTGTGGCTATCATGGTGGCCATGCCTAAGAGGAGGCAATGTGCATGGTAGATGATGGATTTAGTAGGTTTCTCATTTTTGTACTATTCTAGGTTTTTTACATGTGGCAAGGGGTAAGGATTTTTTGCGTACTGCACAAGATGCAGGATAGGGCCAAAATGGTTTTTTCTTTTTTTTTTTGTTCTTTTGGTCATGGCTGAGACAGCTGTGGCTTGGGATAAGGAAGGAGGAACGATGCTGAATCCAAGGCCAAGGATTTACCTATGCTTCAAATGGGCATGTGAGTGAGCATAACATGTGAGTGAGGTATCACAGAAGCTAGGGACATGTGGAAAGGCTGCAAGGCATGAGAACATAGAGTGTGATGGAGAGGACTAAGCGACACTGAGCCCTAGAGTGTAATGGAGTGGGAAGGATGATGGCAAAGGTCATGGCTATGTCATGCTTAGATTTTACACCCAAGTGCTTCACTCTAATGTTATGCTATAAGGAGTTAGAGAATTTTTGGAAATAGTTTAAGCTTTCTTTGTAATTTTCAAGGATTATGCTCTATGGGGAGCATAACCAACAAGTAGAATTTTTTTTTGCAATTTTCAATGGCTATGCTCTATGGGGAGTGTAACAAATAGTTATAATTTTTTTTTTTTTTTGCAATTTTCAAGGGCTACACTTTGTGGGAAGTGTAACCAACCATTAGAAATTTTTTTAATGTTTTCCAAGGTTACACTCTGCAAGGAGCATAACCAATAGTTAGAAAATATACCCATTGGCTATGCTATCTAGAGTTTTCGAGTACAAAAATATAATGTTCAACATGAAAAATTCTAAGTGAAAATGTGAAATGAGAATGTTAGTATTGTGCCCCATTGAAGACTGGGTGCATCAAATGGGTATGTTGATGTCCCTTTCTCATGGGGTTCATGAGGGAAGCTAAGGGTTTTGCTAATGTGATAAGCATAATTTTGATCCATTTTTATATGTATCCAATGCTAACACTCTCCTTTTGTTGTTGTTGTGGCTATAGGGTGCTGTTGAAGCCCATCCTTGTTGTGGTGGAGCTAGCGAGTATCTTCTATTGCATGAGTGAACCTGTACTGAATGTACCTACATCAAACATGCATGTGGATCACCAGGTAGTGTGGTTTAAATTAGGAGCACATGAGTTCTTATAATTCTTACTTTGACACTTCAGTATGATTATGTGGTCACACTTGGTAGCGGAAGCAGCCAGTGTCATCACAGAGACATTGTTGCTTAGGGAAAATTGAGGCATCCTAAGATTTATGTTCAATGAACCTACTGCTAGTGATGGAGTAGGGAGTTTAGGTCAGGGCCCCAAGGGCATCATGCCTTTATCCATGATCTAGCAAATGCCAGAATTCCAATGCTATAACAAGAGCAATACCATGTTTGTTGCTCGACGAGTGCTTACTCTTTTTCAAAACCCACCTAGGACAATATATTATGCTGGAGGGTGAGTTATTTTACAATTTTTTGCACTATCCATTTGATTATGATTCATATGAGGATGCTAACTACTTATGTTTATTGCTAGATTTACTTTTGACACACTTGACATTCATGATGAGGGAGCCTTAAACTTGACCCGCACTACCTTTTAGGAATTCTCATCCCTTGAGAATGTCCATGTGACAATGATTGGACATATTGGGTTTGACCTAGTGGAATATCCTCATCGATACCCTAAGGCCTATGAGAGGTGTCAGACCTATGGCTGGTTAGATGCTAAATGGGTGATTGGTGTACCCAGCATAGAGGAAGTCTTAGCCCCACCACTACCATCTCGCACACTGTTCATGCCACATAAGTAGTTCATAATTTTTTATGCATTTGCTACTTTGCTTTTCTCATGATGTTAATTTTTCTTTTGTCTATTGTAGCTATGGTCACTTCAGAAGAGGTCATAGTGATTGTAATAGGCCACACTGAGGCTACCCTCATCATGAAGTATGATGATGTTGAGGGTTCACAACGTTGGTTGTGCCATGAGGCCCTAGTGGAGTTAACTAGAAAGCTTCAATGGGTTGGGCTAATGGACCTTTTCTTGGCCCTTAGCCCAAGCATCCCAATGACCAAGATGGTTGCAATCATCAAATATTTTAGTGAGAGTTCTAGTCATTTCATTATATGGGCCCATGGTGTGTGGGTGATTTTTGACCTCATAGATGATTTCTTTGTTGACCTTTTGGCCTCCCCTCTAAGGGCCCATCGGTTGCTAAAAAATATGACAAAGAGGTGGACCAAAGAGTGGACATTGAGAAGTGGCTAGGAACTTCTAAGTCTTGCAAAGGAATTCTCATCAAGGAGGTGAGATTACCTATGGTCCACTAACTCTATCCAACCTTTCGTGCCCATGCATTCCTAATGTTGCTCTCCTAAGGGAAAATTCTTCATGGTGGAATAGCCTTGGGTGATGAGGGATGTGATAGAGGAAGGCACTTAGTAAAATTGGTCTTCTTACCTTGTTAGCAACCTATGTGTCGAAATTAATAGCTTGCACCACAACCTTTAGGTAAGGTCACATGTGCACTTCACATTCTTCGTAAGATGCTTGTGAAGGTTCACGAAGTTCATGGTGGTTTGGGAGGATGGATGATGGGTGGTGTAGGACCATAAGAAACTCTTCAAGCTATAGATACAACACTTGTTTACTACCACATAATCATAGGATCCCCTAGAGACAATTGGTAAGTAATTTTCTATAATGACTAGAGGCCACTTAGGACGATCTCACCACTCATGTGATAGTGCAAGTGAGGCCCCATAAGCGAACATTGAGAATGCAGCTAGAAGGGCATGACTCATTATTGAGGTAGTGGGATTGTCCAAGATAAAAATTAAGAAGTCACATCCCATAGAGGAGCCTATACATGAGGTAGAGAAAAGTAGTAGGAAGATCCACCTAAGGTTTCACGATTTGCATTCAGGAATTACAAGTGAGTATAAGTCATTGGGTGCTGCTATACTATGCTATACTGATCATTGAAAATGCTAATCCTAACCCATGAGAATTATTGAATGTAGGTAAGAGGGCCTCTATGATAGTAGTAGAGCCTATAGCGGATGACATCCCTCCTCAAACTAAGGGATAGGCACTAGAAGAAGAGAAGTAGGAGGCTATAGAGGTCCTACGGTAACTAGAGGAGGAAGGGTTGCTGTAGTTAGATGGGGGTGAGTTTGATAATTTCTTTGATAATGTGCAAATGGGTGATCCCTCCACTCTCACATTTGAGGGCTTGTTGTGTAGTAGCTTTGCATTGCCATATTTTTTTGTGTTTGTTTTTTTTTAACTCTTGGATCTTTATCTATTAGTTGTTTAATAATTGCTAAATGTGTTGTATCACAACCACAGGTGTTTTCGCTAAGGGTCCAGTGTCTACCTCCACTTTTTGCATGAAGCCATGGGTGGAGGCACCTGATAAGTTCACCTTCATGCAAGGGTTGGTGGAAGACATGGTGGACTGAATTCAATAGATGGATCTTCAGATCAATATGTGCATGTTTGCATACCTTACCTTACTGATTTGCTGCTAAGTCTATGGCTAATACTATTTTGCCTATTGTATGACAATAGGTCCCCAACTTTAGTGGGACCCAAACAGGATGGCTAAAGTTGATGTCATTCCTAAGTTTCCCCTTGAAGTGGAGAAAGTGCCTCATCATATGTACAATGAGGAAAGCAAGTGTGCACTCTCATCTACCAAAGCATTGTAAAAATGTAGGCACACCAACAAGCATCTATGGAAGTAAGTGCATGAACTCCAGGATAGGTGATGAGCCAAGATGCCAAATTGGAGAACTTGCAAGCCCATTATAAATTCCTAGTAGCTTGTGACTAAGGGGATGGTACTTGGCAAATAGTCAATATTGACTACACTAGGTATTGGTTAGCCATTTGTGGCAAAAATGAGGGAACTTGAGAGGTGATTGAGAAATGGCTACAAATGGACCTACTAGATAGGAAAAACTAGGACATGAAGGATTATAGTGCCAACGTGTATCAATGGGGTCAATATCAAAAAAATCATAAATACCACTACAAGAAAGAATGAGAGGCGTATCTTAAAAGGTACAAGGATGAGTCTATGCAGCACCATTATCATGACATATTCCTTAATGCAATTGGCACAATACAGGCTTATGAATTATTTGCTAGTAATGTAGTGGGGAGTGGAACCTTAGAGAGACACATTGTTGTGCCTTCAGGAGAGGTTTCTTCTACTACGTTTTTGCCAAGGATGCCCACTAAAACACCGTGAAAATTTCGAGGCCTTGGCGGTTCAGCAAAAAGTTGGTGATTCAGGCAAAGGGCAACAAGGCACGACACAGTGAGTTCCTTTTCAGATTAAAAGCCTGTCTTACCATGCTAAGTGACATAGCACTAATGAATTCCAGAAGACAGAGCAAAACGACGGGTGCACAGCGGCAAGTTTTCGACCTTTCAAATTCTCTATGTTTTGAGAACCTTAGCTTTTTGGCATCTTACGCTGCATTACACAACATGGTGTAATGCTGCATAATGTCAGAAAGCAATCTGCCACAACATCAAGGACGAAAAATGCCACAAAACCTTTAGCAACACTTTGATTTTATGTAAGTGTACTATTTTACGCTAAATTAAGCTATGAAGCGTAATCTGGCATGGTGCAGCGTAATTTAGCAGGGTGTAGCATAATACAAGCATAGACAGGAATGGCATAATAAAAGCATCAACAGTCCATGCAGCACAATATGCTCTCCAACGTATTATAGCATAATCAAGAAATCACCTGTCACCGAAGCTCCAACAAGAGCAGTTTACACCACGTTACGCTTTAGAGCGTAAGGCAGTGTGGCATCGCAGACCTCAACAACCACCACATCAAGTCAACACCATTTTGCAAATTCAGGACACACACAATCTAAAATGCATGTTTCTCTTGACTTTAACCTTATAAATGCCCCAGCTGATAAAGATCAAAGAGAGGGAGGCAAAAATTTCCCCAAAGATTGAACGAATTTTCTCTGTGAGTGATTTTTTCCCTTTCATTGATAATCGTTGATAGCTTTTGACAAGAGAACAAGGAGGATCAGTAATCATAAGAATATCGAAGGCAATTGACAAGAATCTCCAATCAGGAATAGCAGGTTGATAGACATTTTGCTTCGGACAGGCTCCCTTGTACACCACTAGAACAAGGTAGATCGACCTTTGCTTGCTTCATCTTTGAACAGTTTTCTTGTTATTGGCACGTGCTTTGCCCAGATCAAAGTCTGCTTGTAATAGTTATATTCAATATATTTTGTTCGTGAGGTGAATCCTAGATCTCAGGATTTCCCACATTCTAAATCTGATCTCTTGTGCCTCATCTATACGAATCTTGCAAATTGTCGTAAATCGATTTCGTCATTTTCAATCACCCGCTAAGTTAACAATATCATATCTTCCCATAAAGATCCATCATTTTATTATCCAAATATCACAAAAAAAATAAAATTTACTGTTCAAGTAAGTCCCTGTCTAATCGACAAGACTGTTCATGGCACCTCGGATTCATTTTCTCTCCAGCACGGTCCTCACATGGATCCGAGGTTAAAACTGTGTACGTGGACATTCGTTCGGTATTTCCAGCCATCGACGTTTTCCGTCGTTACAGTTTTCTGGTGCTAGAAGAAGGGATTACATATCCGATCCGCATTTTATGGGTAGTCTTGTAAGTTGTTTGTACCCATTAACAATCAAACGTAAACATAATACCTCGGAGGTTATTTACGAGGTTGTGCGGTGTAGATCAGTCACTTCAATGATTCCTTTGGAATCTTACAAGATAGAAAGCCCCGATTATTATCTTAGTTTGCCTTTGTCCTTACGATCTTTACTTTTATCGTCATTATTTCTGAATTGCATAGAAACTGGTTACATCAACCACAGCTGTTGACATTGCCAACCTAGAAAACCCCTGGACCATGCAAGTCACACTTCCAGTGGTCAAGCCACCAACTAGTCTAATGTGACCCTGCCACTCCCTTATGCTTTAAAACAAAGAGCCTAAGGGACACGCTTGGCACAAGGAACACTACAATTTCCTCTGCACTAAGCTAGCGGCAAACTTGCCCATGTATCCGCAAGAGCTCAAGGAAAAATGAGAGTACGAGTTCATGTACTACAATGGGAAGGAATTTATTCCTTCACCGAACACCACTGTGCCCCTGAAAGATCAACAAAAGTGGATCCTAGATCAAATTTTGATGGCAAAGACATTGCCAGAACAACTAGAGGTCTTGTTCCATGATGAAATGCTTCATGATGGGCAAGACGATCTAGAATCTCACTCTAAAGAAGGTAGTCAAGCTAATTTCACCATGGCCACTCCCTTCACGATGTCCTGTGTAAATTCATTGTTCATGGTTACCATGCCTCTGACATTATCTAATACCAATCAAGTCTCGCATTCACCGCGCTTACATTTTCTTTCTCTGACTATACTTTCGGGCGAAGGTCCCTCACAGATCATTCCCCAGTAGGCGTAATTACCTAATCCATCCCATCGTATGCCTGTGCCCGTGTCACCGCATGTACACGCGATACCTATGTCCCAATTACCTAAAACACCAACTTTGCTCCCGACTCACATGACAAAGTCTGCCACCACAGCATGGTGGGCTCCCAACATGTCTCTTGTTGCCCATCCTGCGCAAATGCACCACCATCCCCACCATCAAAGTCAAGTCCCACAAACGCTAAACCTAGCTATGGGATCATTGCTCATGCCCCTGGCTACACAAACAGCATACCCAATAGCGCAGCCGATAACAGTCGCTCCATCTGCACCAACCACCGAATGGTGGATGCCACAAGCAACACTACCTACAGGGACTGTCTCGATAACACCGACCATCGGCCAAGCCACTGCCTTCGTTCCGCCACCCAGTGCGGCTCCACCCGCCATTCCACAGAAGACCTCGTCGTCTACAGGTTTGGATCAAGCCTTCCAGCTCATTCAGACCCTTACAGAGGAGGTCAAGCATCTCAAGGCTGCTGGTTCCAACACGATACAAATCATGGATTTCTACCATGATGATCCTATTAGTCCAGCAGTCCCTGTCCTGTCACTGCCACCGGGGATGCCCCTTCCCCATTTCACAAAATACAATGGGGAAGGTGATCCCAACGGCCACCTGGTTACTTTTAGGTCAGAATCCTTATTATTGCAACAATGGCCACATACTATAATCTGTGTTTTTGCTATGTCCTTAATGGGTAAAGCTCTAGACTGGTATCGAGCCCTCCCACGTGCCTCCATTTCAAATTTGGAGGAGTTGTTAACTCAGTTTGTGACTCGTTTTAAGTATAACTTAAAGCTGGAAGTCACACTGGACCAACTCATGGGAGTTAAGCAAGACTCACTCAAGCCAGTCTAAAGGTTCATACAGCGATGGAGCACTAGTTTAAATGAAATCCGCAAACCCATCGCGGAAGCCCATATACTAGCAATCTTCAAGGGAGTAGTTAACGACTTTATCAAGTCTAAACTGTATTACCTCGCTCCCCGCTCCCTCAGCCAAGCCTTTGCTCAGACTAAGAGTATTCAAGACATGATGGAGGCTAGCAAAGACCCGGCGTATGTGGTCTACAAGAATGCTTACAGCAAAGGTAAGGACAAAGGCAAAGCCACGACGACTACAATTGCGGCAGTTGCTGAAGGGGCCAAGAAGAAGAACAATAATAAGAAGATGCCCGCAGGGCCTGCTGAACCAACAACTAGCTTGAATGATGTTAATGAAGAAACTCCTTCTACCCCTGAAGCACCTCCATAGCTGAGGCCTAAATTTGAGCGTGAGGATCGTTCAAACTATGCGACCTTACCTATAAAGGCTTTTGAACTCCTTAAACAATTACTGGGAACGGGACATATTCGACACAAGACGGTGTCCGAGGAGGCTCTAAAACACCACAGACGCCATTGTGAGCTACTCAGGAACCCTTCTTTGGCCCAACCTAATGAACTGCTAGTGCCCAAAAACTTTAAGTTGGACTGGTTTTGCTACTACCACCAATTGTGTGGCCATGACATGGACTACTGCTAGGTGTTGAAGGATGAAATTTAGATTCTGATAGAACAAGGTGACTTGATCTTAGATAGCAGTAGCCCGACACGTCCATAAAACCAGGCCATGCATGTGTACCAAGACCTGTTGAATGCAAATAACGCAGGGTACACAATCAACGTGGTAGGGGTAGAGGGCGATAATCAGGCGCAGCCGAAATGGCCTTTCGTGTTACGAACGCATCCTCACTCACCCCAAATAACAGGTCCATCAATACCAATGAGTGGCACTCCAAGGTAGCCTTTCATCCTTCGAACTCTGTCTCAGAATGCTTCTCGACAGCCCCCTGTCATTAAAGTCGTAGCCCAACCCGCGCCCACATCCACGGCACCCTTAGTCATCAGGGTGCCAAAATCATCAACTATCCCTCCTGTGCAGGGGCAATCTTCTAAATCAACCTCTCGTACTATTGATATGGCCAAGGACCCTCTTACTATGGGGTTTCCCAAACCTTAATCCCTCACTTCTGTACCCTTGGCCCCACTTACTAAAAATGACAAGGTCACACGAACGCAACTATCTCCTCCTGGCCAAAGGAAACACAACCCTCGGCCAAATGTCACTCCTCCCCGTGAAATTTACCTCTTAGGGCGAATGGAGGAGGAAAAGGGCGACAAATAACCTAATCATGGGTGGGATCTCTTCGATGCCATGGCACAAGTCAAACAGGCTCTGAAACAAAAAAATACAACATTGAGCCTTTCTGACTTGCTCATGATGTCGCAGACACATTGTGAGGCTATGATTCGCATGCTAACGTCCATACCTATGGATGAAAGCCTGCCAGCGGACAAGGAAGTAATCCATTCTATCATGCTTCCCCTCGCTTCTAAAAAAACTGATCCTACCCCATTGACCTTTCACGACGAATCCATTAAGGACAATCCTGAAGGTCAGGTGACAACAACGCCTATGTTCATCACCATTCGGGTAGACCAACACCAAATACGGAGGGTACATGTAGATGATGGGGCGTCCACTAATGTCATCCCTTATTCCATAGTGGATAAATTAGGCCTGATTGATCAGATCAGTCCTACAATGACATCATGCCTAAAGTTATTCAACGGGGCACGAGTGCAGGTCAAAGGGATGGTCCAAATCAACTTTGTGGAAGGAGACCAGTTCCCCATAGATGCTACATTTATCATCTTCAAGGAGATGCTTGGATTCAATTTGATCCTTGGGAGGTCTTGGTTAGCCCAACTGAGGGCAGTTTCATCACCCATCCATTAGGAAATCCATTTTCCTTACGCAGGAGGAGAAGTGATTATCTGCGATGATGAAATAACCCCTAAGGCTATTAATAACATAGAGACAAAACAAGGGTCAGAAATCGAAATGCCTGAGAATCAATCCCTTATCCAAATACCCGAGCAAGCCGAAACAGTGGTTGATGATAGCCTAACTTGGGCTGAGCTACCGTTCCAAGGAGAAGATGGTGACGTGAAGGAAAAGGGCCATAAATCTTCCCATTCTTATGCACCATTAAAGATCAAAGCAATTAAGAAACGGCTGTGAAGTTAGCAGGTAAACGATGCTATCCGATTATTACAGTTCCATCATCTATTCTATTCACGTTTACCAATTATAATTTACGCATGTATTTATGCTTTCCACTAGCTAGTCTCATTATGCCTATGTTTATCTTCATGTTTATGTTTATGTTTCCACCAGTTATCTTCCTTACTCCTATGACTCAAAAGGCCCAAAATGGCCTTAAACTAGCAATTTCATTTATGCTTTGTATCTGAATCTCATTTATTCTTGGAACGCAAATTTCATTTACGCTATATACCTAAATCTAATTTACGCTCTATACCTGAATCTAATTTACACTTTGTACCTGGATTTAATTTACGCTTTGTACCTTAAACTATCCATGACCCAAAATGGCCTAAAACTAATCACAGCCTGCCATAGCTTTAAACTGGCAACTTAATGTTTATTTGATTCCTTCACTCATATAGTAAGGGCCTGAAATGACCTTAAACTATCCACGGCCCGAAATGGCCTAAAACTAATCACAGCCTTCCATAGCTTTAAACCGGTGACTTAATGTTTATTTGATTTCTTCACTCATATAGCAAGGGCCCGAAATGGCCTTAAACTATCCATGGCCCGAAATGGCCTTAAACTATCTATGGCTCGCAATAGCTTAAAACTATCTATTTCAATCACACCTCACCCCTACACTACTCAAAAGCCCAAAAGGCTATAAACTAACAATTTCATTTACGCTTTACATTTGAACAATTTAGCAGTCCGCAATGGCTTCAAACTAGTAACCGCATTAACACCACTCTCAAAACTAATTATGATTTACCATAACGTCAAAACCTACGATCCTACTTGTGCTTTACATAAAAAGAAAACAAAAAAGAAGACCATCAAAATTAACACCAAAATTTGTATCAAATACGTTAAAAGAAAAATATTGTCTCTTGTTTCTTTACACCAATAAAATCTGAGGCTAATTCAGCCACGCTACACGTCTCCCTTGTTACCACTATCTCCTATATCCCCCAGTTCAACTTCTACTTCAAGGAGGTCATTCTCATAGGGGCCACCCTTTGCATGAGGGACCCCTTCGTGAGGGCAGCTCTCTTCGTCAGGCTCTTCAGTGGGGGGTTGTTCACCATGGCATCAACTAGCTTCATTATGCTCTATTTCCTGTAAACCCTCTTCATGAGGACCACCACCCTCATTAGCTTCACCCTGCTGAGGATTCTCCATAGGTCGCTCTTGCGATCAGACATGATACATATATTAACATCATCGTCAAAACTAAGTATAACAAAAATGCAATAATATTGCAACTGACTTGTGATGGTTTGGCATCAGCAGCAAAGGGGACTTGTTCTAAGCCAATCCACAGACGTTGCATGATTTCACCCTCGATGAGCTTAGACCAAACCCCGTCCCCTAGATTAGTTCCAGCCTTTACCTTCCCCTTTTCTACCAGAGTCAATCGAGATGGTTTGGGGAAGAAAGAAGGAATGGTAGTCTCACCTCCGGGAAGAGTCACTTCCCTTTTCGGAGAGGCACTCACCATCACTTGTTCCTGGAACTTCTCAAATGATTTGGAAGCACCAATAACGTCGAGGAATAGCTGAAGGGACTGAGCCTCAACGACATAGTCCCTATAATGTTGACGATAGGCAACTCTTTCTTGTTTGTAGACCTGTTTATGATCTTTTTGCGTCTACCCCCACTCTTGGATAATCGCGCTAAAGTCCTTCCAGTCCTGGTTCTTCTGAGCTAGGAGGTCCATTTGCATATGCTACTCGACTAGTTCACAGCTAGTTTGGACACTGTTCCTAATGACACTCCAATAACAAGCGTAGTCAAAAAGAGCTATCCTCCAATCCTCGCTTCCCATTCCCTGGGCTTGCAGGAATTCATTCCGTGATCTTAAATCCCCAACCTCATCACGTAGGGCCACCCTCTCCTTCTCCGACCTTTGCAACCTCTTCCAAAGGTCCTCGTTTACACTTTGAAATTCCCATAAGGAGCAAGTCAAGCATACAACATATTACGCATCTCATCATAAATGTTGTGTGGCATGACGGTCGCTTCTGATGGGGGTTTGGTGGTGTCTAAATCGATAGGCTTTGACGGATCCCATCTGAGGTGAGCTCCTAGTAGCATAAAATGACAGTATGGTGTAATTAGGTAGCGTAATGCCATAGTAACATAATTTCTATGTAATGACTATAACATACTAGCTTCAGGATCAATTTGCTCTAAGAGACTGATCATGTCTTGGATGACGCCTTTCATGAAGGTGAATTTATCAGGAAATTCATCCCAAGATCAAGTCGCCACTATTGCCAAGTGTACGCTTTGGTCCCCTGTTACGCAGAATACATTTCATATAAGGACATGACTGAGACATTACGATGACTAGCACAACCTTTAGAATTTTTCTAAAGTCTACTATGCTGTAAGAATTAATTTTATCGAGTAACAAACCACTTGCCTTGTCTAGTCCCAGCTGAAAGAACTTCGGCATCCTCAACCGCTACTTCCTCTTCCCGCGTAGGAGCTTGTTCACTCCTCGCCTTATTGACTGGGGCCTCCTCTTCCAAAACCGAGGTCCCTTCTCTACACCATAAGACTATAGCCCTTGTTTTAGGGGTCAACCATTCCACAACCCTTTCCTTCACTGTTATGCAACATAGCTAGTTAACATAAGGTTTCACTTTTGTTCAACGAATATTACGCTATGCAACGGTGTCTCTACATAAATCATGACCATTCGTATATTTCACCACTTACCGCCTGGAGGATTACTCCTCTGAAACCTGATTTGCATTTTCTTCCCCACACCACCTGCTGGTTCAGTAGATTCCTCGGTCAAACGAGGCTTTTTCCGTAGCACTGATGAATCCACTATCTCGGCGGCTAGATGCTTCTCCCTCAATACATCACCAGTGTAAGAGGGGGGTGCCCCATCCATGCTATCTTGGCCCTATGTTCGAGGTGCCACCATACTTCTAGTAGTTACTAATAACGACTCCCTGATCCCTTCAGGAGGGTCTTACGACCGGATAGTGCCGAAGACATGGGAAATCCATGGTTTGGAAATCTAACTACGGTCTTGTTGCACCCAGACCCCATTCCTCTGGACTACCAGAAATTCAGAAAAACACTAGAAACAAGCTATGAAGAAGGTGAAATGCATGTTGAAATGGGACTCAAGCTTCTTGCGAAGCCTAACCATCTCAACGTGCAAGCCCTCAGCAAAATAGCTTGCCCAATTGAATTGTGTCCCCTCCTCTAGGATCTCTCGCATAATTTAGGCCTACTCGATGGTGAGAAATATCCCTTGCGAGAGTATCTTGGGGAAGGCTCGACCCTAGAAAAGAGGGTAAATAGTATGGGCTACCTCCAACTCGATCCTTTTAGCGGGGATTCCCTTAACTTCCTTCTTAACCCCTAGCCACTCTTCTATCTCTTACTGGTACTTGGCACTCCTCTTCGATTTTTCATCTATAGGAAAATCGTTAGAGGGAACACCGAAGAGATTAGCAAATAGTTGTGCGTTAATGTCAAAATTTACGTGCACATTACGCACGTGTATGCAGAGATGCTCAACTTCTTCGCTGAAGGAGTTGACTAGGGTCAACATTTCGCTTGCAGTAGCACTAGGGGTTATGGCCAAGAAAAGGTCCATCAGTCCAGCCTCCCAAAGGTTATTGGTTACTACAATTGGGGCCACTCTATGGCCGAACCAACATTGGGCCTCCTTTATATCACCATAACGGAAGAGGAGACTGTTGGCCTCGCGACCGGAGGCCATGATCGTAATCTCCCGTGATTTCCTAACTGCTAACATGAAACAATAGGTAAGCCAACTCCAACTGATAACATTGATGCAATTCATCATCATGATAAAGCTTACCAGGCCCGAAAGGTAAAGGAATGGAGTAATTTTCCTTCGCACATTTGCAATTGTAAGGGGAGGGTCCAAAGTCCACTTCCTATCCAGCCATATGAGTTTCTTGCATCTAGAAAAGAAGTCAGCATAACAGGTAGGGTATTCTGGGATCTCAAATGCTAGTTGTTCCATGACGGCAACCTGTATGTTGCTGATAGAGGTAAACTCCCCTATAGCCAACGATAATGTATCATTATTGCCCAGAATACCGCTTTCATTAATGAAAAATCTACACCATAGATAATCCCTTTATGCTCAACATGCATTTAAACAGTAGTTAGCACATTACAATACTGCGAAGCGAAATAAAACTTACCTGCCTACATTATGCATGGTACCAGGTGGATTTCGAAAGTAGGTTGTGAGGTGACAAGCCATGAACAAAGTGTTATAGGCATGGTAGTAGTTAAACCTGGGCATCTCCCAGATCCAGCCCAAACGCCTCAAACCCCTGGCACTTTGTTTGCAGTCTTGCACTCGCATAGTTTTGATCGCACCGTCTGATAGAAATGCCAAGATGCTTTGTGTCAAACCAACCAATAGCATCTCTAAAATAGTAGCAGCATCATCACCTGGTAAATGCAACTAGATGATTATGTTGTAATTACGAAGCAAAAATTGCAAAAAATCATGTGCGCCCCTTCGGAACCATACCGCCTCCTCCTTTATACGAGCATGAGGAGGAGGAACATTGGCTGCAGGAACATGAATGCAGCATAGAACGCCCACAATGTCCAAAACGATTAGGACGAGCTTTAGCATAATACTGTATGATATAAAAAAATGTATTATTGTTAGACAAATTATTTAGATAGAAACATTCATCACGCTACACTAGGGTTCACACGATTCTCAGAAAATTATAGGGTACACTGGAGACGCATGACCAAAATTGCCTAAACCCTTGCAATAGCTCAAGGTCTGTCCTTGACAATGGTAATGAAAGCAACACTGCGTATTACCCCAGCGTATCAGATAACTATTACAAACGATAAAAAAGAAAAGAAAATAGGACTCCAATTATGCCATGCATGGATACAGTACTTAGATTTTTTCCAGCTATACATCTACACAGCATTACTCCATACTCCCTAAACTTTCATAACAATACAAAGTCTATCAAACCGCAATAGCCCAGCTCGTGTAAACAAACATTAATGCCTGATGCAACATGCGTATTCAAAATAAAAATAACTACGACGCTGTAACAAACGTGACAATAGTGCAAAGGGGTAGACGACGATTTATTGGTTAAGCGGAGTAACTTCCCGAGGCTCTACTCTGGCCTGTGAAGCCCGCTGCAGACTCTCTTGCACTTCGTCACCTGGCCAACTTGGTGTTCTTTCCTTTAACCTTTGGTGCCATGGCTGCAATCGAACAAAATCTTCGTAAAGTCATCTGCTCACACTTTGCATACGCTCCCTTCTTGCTATAGCTAGACCCAAATTCGTGATATCGGTAACCTGTTTTGAGTATGAACCACTGGTTTATAAACAAAACGCTTGAAACTAATTGATTCTTTCTGCTCGATCGACGTGGAACTTTCCCGAAACACTAGTGTTAGTATGACATGGAACGCGAAGATTAGGGCATTAATTTTGTAGATATCGTGCGAGTTACAGTCTAAAACGACCTTAAATTAATACATAGCTTATCACCTCGTAATCTAGTCACATTAACTACTATCTATACAAAATATCAAATCTCATTATTTCGACACGCTAGACACACCACGTTAGATCTTACATCCTATTTCATACAGTAGCATCTAGGAAGCCTAGCTTATCATTTCTTTTTACAAACTGTGCGTATTTGTAACGGTCCACTAAGACCTTAAACTGGAAACTCCTTTGACATGCAATTTTGATGCAGAAACAAACAAACATTTATCATTCAACAGATTGGCAGAAAAACAATGTAACAACTTCCATTTTTGGTGATTTTGTAGGGCCATTCGCAAATGGACGCAGCTTTATCTGCATTCTTAGCCTTGATAGGGCCACATGGGAAGATCATTAGGCAGTTCAATGACATGCTAGTAGGAACAAACTTTTCCCTTTACAACGCAACCATAGCAACTTTAAAAACATCCCTGGACTGGCCAGAACATCTGGCCCGAACACTTGACGTGGATGCTGATGATGTAACCGAGAACCCTCTTAGCAAGGTCCCTATGGTTACGCACAAGGGTGAAAATAAAAATCTTAGGGTTAGTTCTCTCCTAAACCAACAGATGCAAAGTGACATAACACGAGTTTTCCAAAACAATGCTGCCATATTCACATGGACATATGAAGACATGCCGGGTCTAAACCCAAGATTAATATAGCACAACATAATTTTAGATCCACACATCAAACCAATTAGACAGAAGGCATGAAAAATTAAGCTGAAAATTGTGCTAGTAGTGCGTAATGAAATCACCAAATTCTATTAGGCTAGTTTCATTTGTGGGGTCGATTACTCAGACTGGGTGTCCAACATCGTAGTTGTCTCTAAGAAAATGGGAGGTATACGCATCTACATAGACTTCCAGGATTTGAACAAAGCTACGATTAAGGACAATTTCCCGTTACCTAGTATCGACCAACTGATCGACACAACAGCTGGTCATGTGCTTCTATCCTTTATGGACGACTTTGCAGGCTATAATCAAATTCGTATTAATCCAGAACATCAATTGACTACGACATTCATGACACCCTGGGGAACCTTCTATTACACCATGATGCCTTTCAGACTAAAAAAATGCTAGAGCAATGTATCAACGAGCCATGACATATATCTTTAGCGACTACCTCTTAGGGAGATTGAACAACTACGTGGATGACATAGTTGTCAAATCTATAAAGTCAAAAGATCATTCAGAAGACCTAGAGTTAGTCCTTAAATGATGTCTCAAACATGACTTACGGCTCAACCCAAAGAAATGCGTATTCGGAGTAAAAATTGAACGCATGTTGGGGTTTGTGGTATCAGAGACTGACATCCGAGTCGACCCCAACAAGGTCAAAGCCATTGTTGATTTAAAGCCACCTACAAACCTCAAGGAACTATGTGGGTTATAGGGCAAGCTTCAATTTATCAGGTGGTTCATTTCAAAGTGAATAGATAAATTACACCCCATGCAACATCTCATAAAGAAGGATGTTAATTTTCAATGGACTGATGACTGCTAGTGTGCATTGGAAAACTTAAAAAAGGAGCTACAAATTTACCAATAGTTTTCCCGCCACAAAGGGATCAACCTTTTTACATCTATCTAGCTAACTTAGACGTATCTATAGCTACGTTACTTTGCCAAAAAAGGAACGATGGGTCAAAAACCCCTATCTACTACCTCAGTCATGCTCTATTTGCATATGAAACAAGGTACAATGAACTAGAGTGTAACTATTTGGCGTTAGTTTTCATGCTTAAAAAATGTAGGCATTATCTTTTCCGCAGTCAGGTCAACATAATTTGTAAAAGCAACATTTTGCGAGCTATCTCAAACAGCTTATATGAGAGTAGTAGGATAGCTCGTTGAAAGGCCATCACAACTGAATTTAATTTACATTATGTTGGCCAGTCGTCCACCAAAGGCCAGGCCATAGCTGACCAATTAGCAACATCACCAATTAATGATCAAGCTCCAGAATTCCCAGATGAACATGTACACAGTTTAAGCCCTATGTCAACAGGCCTTGAAGCAACGTTATACTTTGATGGGGCTTCAACCACTAGAGTCGGCATTGCCATCACTGTTATTACGCTTTCTCCTAAGGATGTGCATCCATCGACTTACCGCCTGACATTCCCTTGTATGAACAACATGGCAGAGTATGTGGGGCTCCTTAGAGGATTGTTGACAGCTAGAGAACTTAAAGTTCAACACCTGGCAATCCGAGGTGATTCGATGCTCGTCATTAATCAAATCACAGGAGTCTACGCCTGCAAGGCTGTGCACCTACAACCCTATTGCAATATGGCTAAAGATCTCTTGAAACAATTTGTGACAACTGATGCCCAACACGTACCGCGTAATGAAAATGCTGTGGTCGATGCACTGGCCACATTGGCGCTAAACGTGCCACCACACTTATTTGCCACTTAGCCCGCTTTAATGTTGGAATGCACAGATCCTATCATTCAAGTGGTGCAAATCTCTTCATTAAATGCGGGAGGAATGCTAGAATGGTACGATGACATTAAGACTTACCTTCTGCATGGCAAACCACCACACGAGCTAACACATGTGCAAAAAGATGCAGTGTGCAAGCGTGTAAGGCAATACATCATCCTTGGAGATAGTACTCTCTATAGATGCTCTTTCGATGGGGTATTGCTTACCTGCATTAATAGTGACCAAGCACAGCGAATAGTTAACGAAGTCCACGAAGGGCTGTGCGGAGGACATGTAGCCCCACGAGCAATGCCTACTAAAATCAAATGCCTAGGGTACTATTGGCCATACATGGAAAAAGACTACCTTGTCAAGGTTAAGACGTGTGACACATGCCAGCGTTACGCAAATCTAATACACATGTCACCAACTGAGTTGCATACTACACAGCTCACTTGGCCATTCTAATGATGGGGACTAGATATCATAGGTCCCATCGCACCCAAATCTTCCACAGGACATAGCTTCATTATCACAGCCACCGAGTATTTCACGAAGTGGGTCGAGGCCATTCCTCTATGGAAGATTACATCTCAATAGGTTTGCCATTTCATCTTAGAAAATATAGTAACCAAATTTGGACTTCCTATGACTATTGTGACTGACAATGTGCCACAATTTAGTAGTATTGAAACCAAATATTTTTGTGATAATCTTGGCATCAAGTAGTCTTTTTCTTCACCATATTACCCATAAGCAAATGGTCAAGCAGAAGCAACAAAAAAGGTAATCATTAATTTGCTTAAGAAGATGCTCAGCAACAATAAAAAATGGTGACATGAAAAAATCCTTTATGTGCTATGGGCATATCGTACAACCTGCATAACAGCTACAGATAGGACACCCTATAGCCTAGTTTATGGATCCAAAGCAGTGTTGCCCTTGAAATTACAAGTTCCCTCATTGCGAATGGTCCTCTCCATGGTTATAAATGAGACTCAGCACAATGAGTCTAGGATCGTGGATTTGGACTCAGTAGAGGAGAAGCGCATCCAAACGCTCGACACCATTGAAAGATATCATGACAACTAAAGATAGAAGCACCGGCACAATCCACATCAGCGACCGATCAAGAAGGGAGTCTTAGTTCTCAAGGCCATTCGTGAACCAGTAGGCATGTTCTCTATGAACTGGGAAGGCCCTTTCTTGGTCATCGACGCATACGGTAATAGAGCATTCAAGTTATCAGATATCAACGACAACGAGCTACCAAATCCAATGAATCATCTGTATCTCAAACAATACCACATCTAAGCATCGACTTGGCTCAAACTCAGGTGATGACTAGCGAGGTACCGCTACACTCAACCATACGAAACGAGTGTTGCACACGTGATCTGGTCGAACTCCGCAGACTAAATGCCTAAATGCCCCATGGAACACCTCAGGTTAATCATTCGTTATCTTCCTAGACTTACTTATTGTTGTCACGGTGTATGGTTAAGTAAGTCCGAGGTATATGATTTTTTTGGTCTTTTCTGGTTTTATGTCTTCTACACTAAGAGCAAAGGGTGGAGAAACTAACTAACTCTAACTAATGTCCTAAGTCTAAATTAACTAGCGTCAGCATCCGTTCCCACTTACCATACACACCCTGAACTATGCAATTGTGGCTACCAAATGCTAATCGTTATTGGGATCACCACACGTAACGCACGTGCTCGAAGTGATAGTACTGAGGCACCTAACTAGCCTAAGTGTGATGAGCAGCTGATTCCTTGATTAGCCGTACACAATCATAGATGCTCGTAATCAAGTCATACTCATCCCATGTTCTAGGAGACAAGGGTGAGAGAATCTAATCGCAATGAGTAGCCGATTCCTTGGTTAGCCGTACACATTCGTCAATGCTCGTAACCAAGTCGTACTCATGCTGCGCTAACAACAGGTAATAAATAACATGTAATAAAACCTATCCATGTACTGTAAGGTTTATCCACAAAGCTTGTCTTTATTGTGGTACACAACTTGTGTTTAGGTACAAAGCTGCTCGAATAAAGAACCATTCACTTGGGGACTCCTACTATGGGTACATGGAAAATATTCTATCTCTGGAGTGACTAAACTGCCAGAGCTTCGCTACTTCTAGCCTAGGATGAGAAATGAGGGGAGTGCTACCTCTTATTTATAGATTTGGTGGCGGACTGCGATATCGCAGGGGACGACGCAATATCGCATGGGATGCGATATCGCGACAGCTACGATATTTCGTACGCGATATCACGGTGCATGCGATATCACGTCTCATCATACCCCCATGACTGAATGAAAACTCGTCCTCGAGTTCCTTACAATAATATCAGGTAGGTATGGAATTATTGAGGGGAATGGAACTAATGGGATGACATGTAAATGGATCATTATTACAAGACTTGACAAAACTGGTGTTCATGACAACAAGGGTAAACACCTTATTACAATGACATCAGGCCTTTGTTGGCAACTGAGAAAGAGATAGAAAGAAGTGTTGCTACTGCCAACGCCAAGATTGTGCTTTTTGTTGTCCTTCGATAAGCGCACCATAGATCTTGCTTCTTGCATAGTGGCTTTAGCACTGCTCCATTCCAAGTGTTTGCTCTAGCTCTAGATCTAACTCGTTGTTGCATGTCCACCATCTACACACACAACATAATCGTATATTAGCAAGGGTAATTGAATTATCATGTAATTGATACCTTGCTGCGGTGTAAGTCCATTGGCTAGGTTGTGGTATGGCTGATATGGATCTGGGAATATGT
>MNCI01006657.1:119352-154714 GCA_015680685.1 Gnetum montanum | reverse complement strand
AGGGGTTCGTCATGATCGTCTCTTTCATGATGCCTGTGATGTTTGCATTGTTCCCTACTCTCCCTACGTCCTTGCCCTTGTCCTCTCTCTTGACTTTCCCATCAAGGTTTTTCGTCTTTCTTACTTTTATCCTTGCCTTTATGTTCATGGTGGCTGCGCCCAGATGTGGAAGGAGAGGATGAGTGATTGGATGAAGGAGAAGAAGAAGGGGAACCATCGCCATGACAATGTTTCTTACCTTCTCTTCGGCTGCTACGGCCTCGATCATGGTGACGATCAAGGTGCTTGTCCTTAGCACGAGTGGTTGTTCCCTCTGTGAACAGCTGGTGTTCACAGGCATCAGAACCAGGGATATGTATCATTGATCGTAGGTTCTGATACCCTTCCTCCTCACCATCGTTAGGAGGGGAAAACATCATTTGTTAAAGAACCCGTGATAAGGGGTTCCTCATCTCCTATTTCACTAAGGACGTGCAGGGCTTTGCCTTTCAGAAAAGCATGTTGACTCTCCTACCTTAAGTCTCTCATACGTTGGGCATCTGTGGGATAATAATCCCTCATGTCAAAATCTTCACCAACATATTTAGCAAATAGTTCTTGCATGCCAATCTGTGCCAAGGCACGGAAAAGCATCCGAGGGACTGATCGATCTAGGGGTAACATAATGTTATCTTGCAAATCTCTCCATCGCAGCTGTTCGTCTTAATGGAGGATAAAAGTGAAGTCTGGAATATACTCATCGGGATGAGTATAAACTATCTTGTATTGTTTAGGATGTGGCTGATTTTGATTATGTTTTTTATCTTGCTGACTGTCTTGTGTGTGGTCCTTAGGTGGTGAGTTGCTCTTATGAGAAGAAGGCATTTTTAATCGGTGTGCTAATTCACCGTTATATAAATTTTTTTTCTTGATTAACCCAAAGGTTCGTTAAGGCTCACAACGATGTGAGTGATATTCCTTATGTTCTATTCGGCGCACAAACACTTAGTCCTTGATAACAATGCCAATGATGAGTGGTGAGGTACCCCTACACTCAACCATATGAAATGAGCATCGCACGTGCAATCTAGTTGAACTTCGTAGACTAAATGCCTAAAATCCCCATGGAACACATGGGGTTAATCATTCGTTGTCTTCCTAGACTTGTTGTTGTCATGATGTATGGTTAAGTAAGTCTGAGGTATATGATTTTTNTACCAAATGCTAATCGTTACTGGGATCACCAAATGTAACACACGTGCTCGAAGTGGTCGTACTGAGACACCTAACTAGCCTAACTGTGATGAGCAGCCGATTCCTTGACTAGCCGTACACATTCGTAGATGCTCGTAATCAAGTCGTACTCATCCCACATTCTAGGAGACAAGGGTGAGAGAATCTAATCGCGATGAGTAGCCGATTCCTTGGTTAGCTGTACACATTCGTCAATGCTCGTAACCAAGTCGTACTCATGTCGCGCTAACAAAAGGTAATAAATAACATGTAATAAAACCTATCCATGTACTGCAAGGTTTATCCACAAATCTCGTCTTTATTGTGGTACACAACTTGCATTCAGGTACAAAGCTGCTCGGATAAAGAACTGTTCACTTGGGGACTCCTACTGTGGGCACATGGAAAATATTCTATCTCAAGAGTGACTGAACTGCTAGAGCTTCGCTACTTCTAGCATAGGATGAGAAATTAAGGGAGTGTCGCCTCTTATTTATAGATTTGGCAGCGGACCGTGATATCACGTATGCGATATCGTAGGGGATGACATGATATCGCAACAACTGTGATATCATGTCTCATCATCAGGTAACAGACGTCTGCTATGATATAAAATTGGCAAAGTTGTAAATGTCTGCTATGACATAAAACTAGCAAAGTTGTAAACGTCCACTACGACGTAAAACTGGCATTTTTTTTGCATGCGTCCGCTAAGATGCTAAACTGGCAAAGTTTCTGACTGTTTGCCATGACATGAAATTGGCAAGGTAAGCATACATCTGTTGAGAGGCTAAACCAGCATAGACTTGTCCCTGGGTCACGACATAAAACTGACACCCACAGCACGGTCTACTAGGACCATAAACTAGCCCTTCCATTGTCCGCTACAACGTAAAACTAGCAGATTTCAGTCTGCCCAGACGTTAAATCGGGACCATGGTCTACTAAGACTTAAAACCAGCAACAACAGTTAACCAGGACCCAAAACTAGAATCTGTTAGTAGGTAATCCATGAAACAAGAGAGCGTGATCACTCTTGCACTACATCCCTACTAGGTGGAGCGGGTAAGGCGTTGGAACAGACGCAACGTCGTTACCCCATCGGCATCCTACTAATTCCTCAGACATGCCAAAAGGCATACTACTAACCCCTCAGAGATGTTTCTATGACAGCCACTTCATAGTTGCAGCTCCTGGGATCAACTTCGCCACTTGGAGCCCTGAAGAAATTGTGGCCATCCATAGTCTTAGCGGCCTCCATCCATCATCGTCACCAGATTCTGGCTTAGCAGATTCATCAGACATGTTCTTTGCATAGTCCTTTGAGCAAGATGAATCTGGCTGTCGACAGTAACTTTATGAACCACGACATCAACATTGGCACCCTTGCTCCTTGCTATGGTCCCTATTTCAACAGTCTACACTCCCCTTGTTTCTTTGGATGGCGCTTGTTTCAATAGCCTCCCTCCTTAGTGATCAAGACATTTGTTTCTAGCTCTCTGTTCTTTGTTATGTTTGGCAGGTTACTTGTTATGATAGCGTTGACCGAGAACAATTTCATTAGAAGGTGAGATGTTATGGTGTTCTGAGATGGCTGCTTAGACTAGCCTGGCTACTTAGAAGTGCAAACCCTACCTCTCCCTCCATCGGATGCTTTACTTTGTTTTCCTCTTTCCTTATCCTTACAATTATCCTTACCTTCATCTCTGTTAGTACAGAACATGAGCAATAAGTCAATCCTTTTGCATCATCATGTCCATGAACAGGCGTAACGTAGCTCACCTTATGGGATGCAATCTGCACTTTTTCAAAAAAAAAAAAAGCGCAGGAGGTAACACTTGGCAAAATGGATGCAAAACAACTCATCCAGGCCATGTGGGCATAACAAAAATCATCCTTGCAAGCCCCCCATATGCAGTATGCTGACGTAACCTTTCGAAAACACATTAGCGAAAGAACGTAATGACTTGTTCAGAAAAGCTTCATGTTCATGTATTTGAGTCTTCCCCGAACCTACCATCTCTAACTCTTGTAAGATCCTTCCTATAGCCTATGGCCCTCCATCCTCGCACTTCTAAGTTTGACAGAATGACATTTGAGAAGTCTTCGACAGAAGCTGTTGATGCCTTTACCTTTCCGGTGTTTCGTATTCTTTGTCGACATCTTTCGGGCAAGCGCTCTAAATGTCAACAAAGAGGGGCCATTGAAACACTGTGAAAATTTTGAGGCCTCGACAGTTTAGCAAAAAGCTAGTGATTCAGGCAAAGGGTTGCAACAAGGTGCAGCACAGTGAGTTCATTTTTAGATTAAAAGCCTATCTTGCCACGCTGCGCGACATAGCACAAATGAATTCTAGAAGATAGAGAAAAACGACGGGTGCACAGCGGCAAGTTTTCGACCTTTCAAATTCTCTATGTTTCAAGAACCTTAGCTTTTTGACATCTTACGCTGCATCAATCCTCCACAACACTAAGGACAGAAAATGCCCAAAAACTTTAGCAACACTTCAATTTTCTATAAGTGTACTATTTTACTCTAAATTATGCTATGAAGCGTAATTTGGCATGGTGTAGCATGATTTAGCAGGGTGCAGCATAATACAACCATAGATAGAAATGACATAATACAAGCATCAGCAGTCCATGCGGCGCAATACACTCTCTAGCGTATTGTAGTGTAATCAAGAAATCTCTTGTCGCTGAAGCTCTTGTGGCACCGCAGACCTCAACAACCACCACATCAAGTCAACAGCATTTTGCAAATTTAGGACATGTGCCATCTAAACTACGTCTTTCTCTTGACTTTAACCTTATAAATGCCCTAGCTGATAAAGATCAAAGAGAGGGGGCAAAAATTTCTCCAAAGATTGAATGAATTTTCTCTGTGAGCAATTTTTTCCCTTCCATTGATAATTGTTGACAGCTTTTGACAAGAGAACAAGGAGGATCAATAATCATAAGAATATCAAAGGCAATTGACAAGAATCTCCAGTCAGGAATAGTAGGTTAATAGACATTCTGCTTTGGACCGGCTCCCTTGTACACCGCTAGAACGAGGTAGATCGACCTTTGCTTGCTTCATCTTTGAACAGTTTTCTTGTTATTGGCATGTGTTTCACCCAGATTGAAGTCTACTTGTAATAGTTATATTCAATATATTTTGTTCATGAGGTGAATCCCAGATCTCGGGATTGCCTTTGTTCTAAATCTAATCTCTTGTGCCTCATCTATACGAATCTTGCAAATCGTCGTAAATCTATTTCATCGTTTTCAATCACCCACTAAGCTAAAAATATCATATCTTCCCATAAAGATCCATCATTTTATTATCCAAATATCACAAAAAAAAATTTACTGATCAAGTAAGTCCCTATCTGATCGACAAGACCGTTTAGGGCACCTCGGATTCTTTTTCTCTCCAGCACGGTCCTCGCATGGATCTAGGGTTAAAATTGTGTACGCGAACTTTTGTTCGGTATTTTCAGCGATCAAAATTTTTCGTCGTTACACCCACATGGATAGCTATGGAAAAAGGAAAGACCCTCGAGGGTATTAACCTCGATGAGGAGGATTGGACCTAGCTATTGGAGATGAAGATCCTCCAAAACTTGGAGGTGAGCCTTGGTAGGATGACTCTAGATATGGACATGGGCCCCTCTCAGGTTAGTCTAGTTTGAATTATTTTTATTTATTTTATGATAATCTTGCATGTCACTTATTTGTTAGCTAATTTATTATTATTTTTTGCTTAAGCATGTTCTAGGCAATGGTGTAGGCTCTAGTGAAGTAGTAGAGGAAGAGGAAGAAGAAGAACCCTAGCCTCCACCAAACACCATCAATTGAGCAACCCAAGATGTAGCCCTGCTATTGGGAAATTTTGCATTTTTGACCATTTTTTAATTTTTGATGTACACTTGAGCTATATATTCCATTGATGATTTAATGAAAATATGATGATGGTTCATATATCACTTTTTTGTATGTGTAATGTTGCAGAAATTCTAACTTGTGATTGACTGGTGTGATTAGGCCCCTTGTGGGCCCCATGCTAGTTTAGGGCCATGGAAAAAAGGTGATTGCTAGTTTAAGGCCATTTTAGGCTATGCAATGAGATTGCTAGTTTAAGGTCATTTTAGGCCATGATGATGTAAAAAGGGTTTCCAATTTTAAGCCATGGTAGGCCGTGCAATAGTTTAGGGCCTTTTTGGGCCATAGCGCGAAAGCAGCAAGTTGTTAGTTTTAGGCCTTGGTAGGCCATGTTGTTGTTTTTTTCTTATGCACAAAAGGAAATAAATGAGACTACATAAACTAAAGAAATGAAATAACTAATGCAAGATGCAAGTAACTACATAAATGTAATTGTACAAGAAAAAATAAAAGGTGAACAAGACATGCGAATGAAGTAAGGGGATATCTTAGTCATGTAACTATTTCTTAGCCTGATGTGGATTAATAGGTGCATAGGCCCTAGGAGGCATAAGGTGATACTCGTCTAGACCTTCATCAATGGTGTTAAAGGGAAATTTTTCCTAGGGAGCTCCCTCAAGGAGGTTGCTCACTTCGTTTGGTTACTCAGATGGATCAACCAGACAAAGTTGACCTTCATTCCAAATGGGTGGTGTGTCATCAAAGAACTCTACTTTCGATGTTGTTGATGATCATGGCAAATATGTTATCACCATATATGACCACCTCTTGATCTTCATAAGGAAGGTGGATCTCTTGATGGATGGGTGAAGAGATGGCCCATAACTAGGCTATCCAAGACCTTCCTAGGATCAAGTTGAACCTAAGCATCTCTCAAACAATAATGAATTTAGTAGTAGTGGGGAATTGCTTCCCTACCATGAAAGCCATCATGACCATTCCCTTCATGACAAAACGTGTTCCATTGAAGGATTTTAGGCATGTTGTTTTGGTTGGCTTGATCTCGTCAACAAGACCAAGTTTGTCAGGGACCATAAATGGAATGATGTTGGTCACTGCCCCATCATCGACGTGCACCTGCGAATTCTATACTACCCTACATGAATGGTGATGAACATTGATGCATTGTTAACTTGACCTTTTTTAGGGTTAACCTTAACTACCTCATCGTGAAACATTAGGGGTATTGAACTCAACTCTTGAGTTGTAGGAGGAAGCATTATAGCGTGGATGGCTTTTTCATCCATTGGAATATCTTCATTGATAGGAATAAAGGTCAACATATGGACTAATGCTTTATAGTGAGTAGAGGAGGTCATTACCAGGTCATACAGGCTCAAAGTTGTGTTCTTTTGTTTGAGAGCTTTTTTGACCTATGCCAGTGCATCTAAGAAGTCTTTTTCATTATTTGCTATTTTGGTAGCCCTTACTTCCTCCATGCAGCCCGAGAGACAGATCTCTTAGGGAGGAGATTTAAAATTTTCTTGTGTAATGGGCTTCTGAGCTTTTGTACTCAGTTGTTGGTTACTTGCACTTGCACTAGCATCCTGAGACGATGAGGCCATGGGAATGGCAAACAAAGGGACAAGCTTAGGAGGACCTAATTCCATACATTCCCTAACCATCTTATCGATGAGGCACTTATTAGGCCTCTTGGGTTGCAGCTTAGGTTGTTTATCATTATGTGTAGGATGCAACTTTGGGCAGGTAGGGTGTGATGTAATTCCCACCACTGGACCCCAAGTAAGCAGGGGGTTTGCACATCATGGCACCTTAATGACAAAGGATGACTAGTTTGCTATTGTTGCAATGTGCTATAGGGCCCTAACCATAAAGGGTGTCGTGGGTGTCCAAGGTGGTGCTTTGATGACAAAAGATGATCGCGGATTGGTTGATACCAAGGCCCTAATGTTACCAAAGGGCATATGAATCACAAATGGTTCATGCACTAGTTTCACATCGTCATCAATGTTAATGGCATTAATAACGTAGCTTGCACCACTAGTGTTAAAGGGATCTTTGTAGACCTTCATTGATTGGTTTTCTAGGTGCATAGGATTGCTATCATCAAGGATCAATTTTCCTTGGTTGATCATGCATTGAATGTCATCTTTTAAGGCCAAGTAGTAATTTGTATCATGGCCATGAAATTGGTGATAGTTGCAAAATTGGTCCAACCTAAATTTTTTAGGGACTAAGGGCTCATTTAGCATAACTACTAAAGGATTTTTGAGGACCTTGCAGGATCACTCATGGTGCTTGCAAGAATTCTTAGACATCTACTTATGTTGGATGCACCCAACACAAAGCAGCTGGTCCAAAAGCTCAGATAGCTTAATGGGTAACATAGTATACTTTGAGCAACTTTCGTGCTCAAAGTTTAGCCTTAGGGTAGCTTGCCTCATGGCCATCAGTGGTGCAGACTGGTTGGTTCCCATAGCACTAGAGTTGGATGCTTTGTTGTTGTTGGCTAAGGCCTTAGGAGCCTTAGCCATTGATTTAGCATTATTGGGCTTAGCCTCATTAGCCACCATTGCAATGGTTTTTATTGCCATTCCCTTTTCCTTGTTATTCTTTGCATGTGCACTCTAGTAGGATACATAGTCTAGATCCTTATTGGCCTTTGCCACATCATGGATGCTCTTTGTTTGAGCAAAGGTTTTGCTTAGGGAGCACAAGGCTAGATAGTACAACTTTGACTTAATGAAGTTATTTACTACACCCTTAAAGATGGCTATTGGCTTGTAGATTTTGTTGAGTGCAACACTCCACTGTTGAATGAACTTTTGCACTGGCTCTAGAGGGCCTTGCTTGATGTTCATTAGTTGATCTAGGGTGGCTTTAGGCTTTAAGTTATACTTGAAGCAAGTCACAAATTGGCTAAGAAATTCTTCCAAGGTAGATATGGAAGCCCTGGGAAGTGCACGGTACCAGTCAAGCACCTTACTAGTTAAGGACATGGTGAAGACATGGATGATCACATGTGGCCATGCTTGTAGGAGTAGGCATTTAGAGTAGAAAGTCATGAGATGGGCATGGGGATCCCCCTCACCATTATATTTGGTGAAGTAGGTTGGACCCTAGGAGGTAGGGTCAGTGATGGGACTATAAGACTAATGGGGTCATCCTGGTAAAATTCCATCACATGGACCATTTCAGAGTTAGTAGCTTTAAGGTGCCTAACTTCTTCAATTAGTATTTGTATGAGTTGGAACACTTGGTCTAAACTTGGGATAGATGCAATGTGTTGCACCAGTTGTGTCTTTTGAGTGACCCACAACCCTGCTGTGGGTTGTGTGATCACATGGGATGATTGTTGCATTTGTTGCTATGTGTATTGTTGCATGTGCAACCATTGTGCCATAGGCATAGAGGCTAGGACCCACCACATGTTTATGGTTTGGGCTATTTCGAAGGTGCCAATGAGATGGGTGGGATGAAGGACACTTGGCTCATGTGTGGCTAAGAGAAGGGCACCATGTGCACATATAGTTGTGTTGGCATCATAGATGTTGGCATTGAAGGTTGTGCAGACTAGGTCGAGATGATGAAGGGAAGGGTAGTAGATGGTCCTGTACATTGGTGTGTGTGCAGTACTTGGTGGCTTGCTATCATAGGGGTGGACTTGGGAGGCGAGATTAAAGCTGCTACCTCAAAGAAGATAGATAACTATGACTGGTGCAGGAAAAACTAGAAACAAGTTACTAGATAGAGATGTAAAAGGGTTCTTGCTCTCCAAATGAGCCTCAAATTTGTTTTTCCCATCCTGCAAGGGCTCATCATAGTTTGTTGCTACATCATGCTCATTAAGCCTACTCATTCTAACAAGTTGGTCCAATAACCACTAAAAGTTTTTGGTAAGTGGAATGAAAGCATTAGGTGTAGGGAGGAATTCCTTCCCATTTCAATGTATAATTTCAAATCTTTTCTTAGCTTCTAGTTCTTGGAAATCTAGGGATAGGCCCACCTAAAGCTTTGCATAGAGAAAATTTTATTTTTCATCATTTAGTACCATGTACTCAAGTGATTGATTGCATAATCTAAGTGACTACCACTATGGTTGTACAAGACTGAGTGGGGGATCAATCTCTACTACTTGTTGGATAGGGCGGGTTGCCTCCATGCTTAGGATAGAGGTTAAATATTGTGTGGGATTCATCTTACTATGTAAAAATGAAAGAATTGAAAGTGTTGAATAGAAAATCACCAAGTGCAAAGAACGTTGGAAAAATAACTAAGTAAACAAGTACTGAAAAATTGAGAAAATAGGCAAAAAATGACTAACTTTGAAAACACTACTGAAAAAATGACTAACTCTAGTGTTATGCTTGCTATGCTAGAGGTTGTTATGCTATAAGAACTTGTTATGCTCTCCAAAGCACCTAGAGTTTTGAACACAATAGATACACTTGGGCTTCAATCTTGCGGGGTTCTAAGGGAACTAACAATTGGGATCAATCTACATCAACTGAATCACAGACAACCCCTGCATTGGCCTATGATCTAGCTACTGTTGTGGTAGGTCCATAGGGGTGTTATGTCTACACTAGCTCGAAACTAGTAATGGAGGTTCCGAAAGCATGCGAGACTATCCTTGAACATAGAAGGAATCAAAGACCCTCCTTCTAGCGCCAATAATTGTGACGACTAGAAACATTGGTGGTTGGAACATCAAGAATCTAGTGGACATACAACCTAAACCCAAGTCTAAGCAAGGGTCATGTTGGAAACAAAGATGGGGTGTCTTAAATGATCTTGTTGATTAAATAGGAACTTACAAGGTGTTAAGATGAATGTGTGTAGAAGGGGTTTATACAGTGTTACTAATGGGCATTGGGGCTAGCCAAGCTAGAGCATAGTGGGGTGTCCTGGCTTGAGAATAGTGGTGTAAATGTGAAAATGCATATGAAATAGCAAGAAAATGCAAGTGCTATGCTAAATGATAAAGAAAAAGTGCTTGAAAATGTAATGGAACTTAAAATGGAAATGCATCATCTCAAATAGAAGCAGAGTGTAGCAATTGTAGGAAAAGAGGTGAGAATGGTACATGCTCTATAGGGAGGCACAATGGTAGTGTAGCAGTGTAGTCATAGTCTCTGGGGCATTTGGGCTATGGAACTGATGACTTATGTGGGGACTGCACTTGTTGTGTTGACTATTGTTGTGTTCCATGAGTATAGTAGTGAATTATGTACTAGATGATGTGCACCAATTTTTTGATGGGGTCATAGAGTGTGCCAAAGTGCTTAGTATGCTTAAGTGTAAGAGTGCTAAAGGATGCTAAGAATGCCAAAATGCAAAATTCCCTTTTGATTTGCCAATCACTATCATGCTAAACACAGGGGTATTTATAGGGCTAGGCTTAGCGCAAAATGCAGATCAGACATCATGTTGCATGAGGGTAGGTGGGGCCATGCTAGGCCCTGCTACGGTCCCATGGGAGTAGCAAGTGCTACGCTCTAGAGTACTACAATGGACCCCTAGAGACTATTGAATTGTGACTACACAACCAAGACTGCATGTGCCAATGTTTGAATGATAGCAATGTACTTGAAAATAGTGCAACTTGAAGACTACACTCTAGGAATACAATTTCCCCTCTTTCGAGTAGGGTCAAGTGTAGGTACAATTTGGGGGACCAATAGGGGGTGTAGAAGAGATACAAATTGTTGATCTTGCTTGTGGAAGGAATGTCAAAGTTGAGACAAACATTGATGCTAACTTTTGGAGGCTTTTGGAGGCTATCAGAGGCTTTTCTTTAGTGTTAGGCTAGCTATGCTTTGGAGCATAGCACAACACTTAGTCAAATTTTGCAAAAACTTGATGTCTAGCACTAGTTATACTAGCTATGCTTTGGATCATGGTAGAGTGTAGTAGGGATACTTAGAAAGAAAATTGATAGAATCTACAAGTTTCCTTCATGCTACACTGGCTATGCTCTAGGTTGTAGTAGGAGGGGGAGCCTTGGGAGTTAGAAAATTTGCCAAATGTCTCTTCCATGTTGGTCTAACTTGAAAGCTTCCTACTTAACACTTAGGCAAAAATGGGCATTGAAATGTGTGCTACATTGGCTACGCTCTAGAGCGTAGCAACCCCAAGAGTTAGAAAATTTACTAAACTATTTTTTCCATCCCAGGCCATCTTGATAGTTTTTGGCTTAGCACTTGAGCAAACTGTCCATGGAAGTGTGTACTATGCTAGCTACACTCTAAAGTGTAGTAGGTAGATTGAGAGCATAGTAGAACACTTAGAAAAATTTGCCAAGTTTTGACATCTAGAAAAATTTGTAGATAAAGTGTTAGAGCCTAAAATTGGTGGTGTTTCATGATAGAACCCATGAAGTCGATGCCCCATATGTCAAAGGGCTCTAGTGCTTGAATCGACTATTAATGATCCTCCATTTGAGTAGTCATCCCACCATCTCGTTGATAGTGTTCACAAGATTAGACAAATTGGTGGACATCTTGGAAGACTATTGGGCAATAGTATCCTACCATTAGGATTTTTATGGCCTTGCATTTCCCTACATAGTGGCCTTTGCAAGGACCTTTATGAGCATTCTAGAGAATGCATAATTGATTTACATTAGGGACATACCAACGAACTAGGTCATCGACACATACCTTGTAAAGGTGTTTATTGATTTCCATGAAGTACTTTGCCTGATGAAAACACTGTTGTTTCCTTCTAAAATCTAGATCTTATGGCATCTCCTAAGTGAGAGAAGGTACATGAGGATGCCATCATACCATTTTTATTTGGTGGCCACTTGGTCATTTATTGCTCCTGTAAAAAGGAGTTTATCTGGAAATTGATCAGAGAGTAGACTCTCCTCCTCTTTATTATCCTATCTTAACTAAGAGAGATGATCAACAACCACATTCTTAGTCCCTTTTTGATCTACCATTGTAAGATCAAATTCTTGCAAAATCACCAACCATCGTATGATACGGGGGCTCACCATTTGCTTATTCATTAGGAAGTGAACGACACTATGATCTATGTGTACAAACACTTTGTAGTCAAGCACATAGTGCCTGAACTATTTTGAGAGCATACACCACTACCATTAGTTTTTTCTTAGTTGTGGTGTAATTTAATTATGCATGCATAATACTTTGACTTATGCACTAGATGTAATATGGATGTTTCTTATCATCCAACTACATAATCATGACTTCCAAGGCATAATTAGATGCATCCATCATTATATGAAATGGTTTGGACTAGTCTGGCGCCCATAGAACTAGAGTTTCCATGAGTTTTTCTTTTAGTATTTGAAATGCATGTTCGCATTCCTTAGTCCAAATGAATCAAGAATCTTTATTTGTAAGCTCAACCAATAGATTTGACATCTTAGAAAAATTCTCTATGAATCGTCGATAGTAGCTAGTGTGTCCAAGGAATGATTGGACATCTTTAACTATCTCTAGTTGACGTGTGATTCCTTGAATGACCCTTATCTTTTCTGGGTCTATCTCAATCCTTTCTTGCAATATTTGGTGCCCTAGTACTATGCCTTTTTGAACCATTAAATAGCTTTTTTGCCAATTAAGCCTAAGATTTATTTCAACACATCTTTTCAGTACCTACTCAAGGTGATCTAGGGCTAATGAAAATGTAGCCCCATAGGTAGAGAAGTCATCCATATAGACTTCTACGCCACTACCAATCCGCTATTGAAAAATGCTAAGGACCAAGCATTGAAATGTTGCAAGGGCATTACATAGACTGAATAGCATCTTGTAATATGCTGAAGTCCCCTAGGGACTCATGAATGTTGTTTTGGCCTAATCTTTTTTTCACAATCTAGAATTGGCTATAGCCACTATAATAATCCAAGAAGCTATAATAACAATGCATAGAAATGGTATCCAACACTTAGTTTACAAATGAAATTGGAAAATAATCTTTAAATGTTTCCATATTCAACAGTCTAAAGTCAATGTAGACCTACCACTTGCCATCTTTCTTTGGCACAATTATGAGTGGGCTAACCCACTTACTATCTGTGATGGAATAGATGAGCCCTACCTTGAGGAGTTGTTCTATTTTCTCCTTGATGATCTACTTTAATTTGGGATTTAGCCACCTCTACGGCTACCATCTTAGCTTTATGATTGGGCCAATGTAAATATGATAATAACATATCCATGGATCAATTCTAGTTAGCTTAAGATATGACTAAGAAAAGGTTATTGGTCATTTTTTGACCACCTTTAACAACTTATCTTTCTATTTAGGAGAAAGATTTGCATTGATGATAATCAACTTGCCATTGTCTAAAAATGCATACTCAATGCCAGTTGGTAGAGTTTTTAACTCTAGGGGTTCTTACTTGAAACTATTAGGGATTTCTAACTCTTCCCAAAAGGTATCATCAATTTCATCATTAGAGAGTCGATGGTGAACTTGCTTTAGTTCATGCAGGTCTTTAACATAAGCACATGTCAGGCTCTCAATAGGTTCCATGCATAATGTGCTACTATCAAAGTCAGCTATCAGCCATTGGATATCCTTTTATTTTTTGGTTGCTACACACAAGCTCCTTTGGATATCTATTTCATGTACATACTAATTGCATGTTGTAATGAATGTACTATTAATGGACTAGATTTTCTATATGAAATTGCACCTATTACTATTGTATGTGATGCATGGAACATGCTTCTTCTCTAGTCATCCAAATTCATTTTCCTTGGAGATTTCTAAGGAGAGGTTCCTTATACCCATTCATGCATCAACCATGCTTAACCAAGCCCTTCCCATAATGATGGGGAAGTCACCTTTGCAGTTTTCTACCTTGATCACTAGAAAATAAATAGGATAGGACCACCCACACACTATGATCACAATTTCCTCCACTAATCCCAAAAGAACAACGATTGACTAGTTTGCAAGTTCCAAACAAATGTTGCTCTTCTTAAAAGGTAGTAATTTCTAGGCCTTGTACATGTCATGGGAGATGAAATTAGCACCAGAACCAAAATCATGAAGAACCTTACATGGCTAATGTCTAGCAATCTATAAGTAAATAAGAGGACTTCCTAGGTTAGATATTTTCATGGGAAGGTTGTTAACCTTGATCTAATTGGAAACAACATGGGTTAGTATCATAGTGCAGATCTAAGGTGGTGTTTGGTTTGAAGGGTTTTTAAATGTATTTGATGTAGAGGATGAGTGTGCTAGAGATAAAGGACAACCAGCCACATTAGGTTGTGAGGGTTTGGGAGGATTTTTGGGTAAAAAAAATGGTTATTTATTAGATCAATGTTTTGAACCACTCGGCTAGAAGGCTAGTTGTAAATTTACAGTTTTCATAGCATTTCGTTGCTACAATTGTGGGGGAATTTCACCTTGCATGGATAGAGCAGGAGGTAATTGGGTAGAGGGTAGAGGGATGTGTGTAGATAGATGTGAAGGGTGGTATGGGTATGGGTGTTCCCCTCAAGTAGATGGTGGATGAGTTCAATGATGCTCTAGTGGGTAATAGTGATGCTAGAATGAGGTGTGGCTTGTAGAGCTTTGTGGAGAAATAGGCTACTAAACATAGTACCCATATATATCTAGTTGCCTGTAAGGGTACTACTATTTTAGTGGTGGCATTCCCCATGATTGTGGTTGGTGCCACTTTTGATATTGTTCATATGGTTGGGTAGAGCTCTACTTAGATAGTAAGCTTGTTGTTGCTAGTGGAACTTCCTTGGATTGTCTTGAGGATAAGGTGATCATTTGGATGCTTACCTTGGTGCTAGTTGCAAATTTCGCATGTACATCCTAGACTCTTGTAAGTGTTACACCATAGGAAAACATCCCTTTGGATGTTCATATTAACACATGTCACACCCAACATCATTATCATAGTCTGTCTTGACAACTTCTTCAATTGTAGTAGCTTTGCACTTACTTTTTTGGTAGGCACGTTTAGCTTCTTTTTGCCTCCTATGATTGTGATCACTATTATACTCTTTGAATTATTCAACAATCTTCATAGCAGTTTGGAACTTCTCATCCAAAGATTTTTGAATGGGCAAGGTCTTCATGTTCACCACTTTGTTGAGTGGTGACTCCTTGTTGTAGAATCGAACCTTTCTTTTTTTGATGAAAGGATCCCTATTATATTATTTTGCACTTTCACTTTCTTGCAACTCACCTTCTTCTTTTGCTACCTACTCTATTAGCCTTTGGATTTGATGAGCTCTTAGTTTGGATAATCTTCCTTAGGCATAAACCCCAAGAGTTCTTATGGTTTCTACTTTGAGCCCATCTATGATGTGGTGGAGTTGTTCCCTTTGAGAATACCCATAGCCAAGACATCAGTGTAAGAGAGAATAGTATCCTTCGATGGTGGTATCCAAAGGTTCATGTGTTCCCTATTTCTAACCTTGAATTTACCTTCCTAAATTAGACACTGTGGAGTACATTTGGTATTTGTCATTAAATATTTCCAACATGGTACTCCATTTGTGAATGACTTCTAGCTCTAAGGATTAGTACTAGCTTTTTTCTTCCTTAATGAATGTCTTGGAAAAGATCTTGAGTTTTTTCCAATCATTTTCAATGTTCTATAAGGTAAAAGCATCATTGAGAACTTATAGATGCATCTATGGATTAGATTTCTATCCCCCCTCAAATCTTGGAATATTGTTCATGTTTAAGTACTTGATTCAACTATCTTTCACATGCTTAGATGGGATCTTAAGTACCTTTGCAATGTTAAGCATGCTTTGAGTTTCCAACAAAGGCTCATCATTATCATCATGATTTCATTATCGTTGATGATATCCTATGTTATCCCTTTGCTCTTGGTAGGCTCTATGATCATTGTTGTCTTGTTGATAACTATCATCATGATTATTTCTTTGGTAGCCTCTATCAAAACTAGAAGATGAAGAGTAATGTTTAGAATCAAATGAAGAAGGATGAAGAGGAAGGTGGATAATCACCACCACTATAGTATCTACCACCACCTCCTTGCTTGTCAAGACTATGATCCTTAGATTCCTTGCCATCATGATGTTTGCCAGAGTCCCTTTCCTGATTGTCACTTTTTCCTAAACCTAGTTTGTTAATAGTGGACTATAGGTTCAAGGTCACACCCTCATCAACAATAACCAAGGGTGGAGAATCTTCATGTTAATAACCCATAAAAGGAGAATCCTCATTGTTGATTTGGTTTAGTAGGAATAAGGAATTGGTGAAGTGTTTTCCCTTAGAAAATTCATGATGCTTCTCCTAATTTCAATCTTTCCTACATTGTATTTCAATGGAATGATAGTCTTGTGTGTCATAACCATGCACAACATATTCCTCTTAAAGATCTAGGATGCCCAACCTCTTAAGAGTTTGAAACAGTATCCCAAGCACAAATCGATTAGGGGGCATTACAATGTCACTCTCCATGTCACGCTATAGCAGTTGCTCATCTTGATGTAGGATGAAGGTGAAGTCAGGTATGTACTCATCAAGATGAGTATATACCACTTTGCACTCTTGTGGGACTGGTAGTTTAACATCTTCACACCTATGAGACGAAGATGACATTTTGCAACAAAAAAATAATTAGTGTGCTTTGTAATTATATAATTGAGAATGATGTCAACCTTGGGGTTTGTCCAACAATATTAATGATATTTACTAATCCTAGATAGTGCTCATTTCAACAAATAGAGTCCCCAAAAATGGCACCAATGATGAGTGGCAAGGTACCCCTATGCCCAAAAATATGAATCACAAAGCATTCACACATGATCTAGTCGAATTTCATGGACTCTATAGTTTCTAGTGCATTGGTTCTTTAGGAAGTAAAATTTATATTAAGAACATTCATTATCTTCCTAACTATACTTGTAAAGCTTAAGAGTATGGTTTTAAGTGTAATTGAGGTACATGATTTTTATCATTTTATATTTTATGGTTTGGTGTTCAAAATAAACAAGATAGAGAATGAAGTAATTTGATACCTACTTTAATTTAATGGGTTAGCTGCTATTCAACTAGTCCTAACATAATTATATAATCCCACTTGTTGTACACATCTTGAAAACATATAGCGTTGCTAGGTTAGGAAGCGTTAAGCACTGTTGGGATTACCAAATGTTATACGCATGCTCAAAGTGGTCATACTTATGTGTTAACTTAGTTGCTATTTAGCTTATCTCACTTAATTACTTAATTTTCTTATTATTGGAAAAATTTAAATAAATAGCTAAAAATATTAAATGCATGAATTAAACATTTAAACTATCCCAAATGCTACAAGGTTTGATCAGAAAGCTCATCTTTATTGCCACACACACTATCGTGCTTAGGTACAACAGTGCTTGAATAAAGATATGTATACTCAATGACTCCTACTTCGGGCACTCAGGAAGATATTCTAACTTTCAAATGTAAAAACTACAAGAGCTCTAATACACTATGATAGACTTATGTCTAAACATGGTGGGTTGACACATATTTATAGACCCTTCATCAATGGGGCCATGTTGATGCATGAAATGATGTCAATCCATGACTCATCATATGTTTAAGAAATTTTTCATAGCCTAATTACTAGAAAGTGTACCCAATAGCTAGTTTCCTTGAATTCTTATACATCCATGATGGTTTATCTAACTTGTTGGCCCTATTTATCTTTTAGTTACAAATCTTATGTGTAATCTCTCGACTAGTAACTTTTTTATCTAATAGCTTGCAATTATATAGGAAGACAAGTTTATGATTAATGTTTAATATTCTCATTAATTCTAAAATGTTGTTCTACTAATGTGGGCTCCATTATTAGAAATCAACTTTCTAAACATCTCAATACAAACTCAAGTAATGAGGTGTTAACTTAGTGGTAAGAGCCTTGGAAACCTATATCATAAGTTCAATCCTAGTGGACAACATTGAGTTATGGATTTAAAATAAAAATATTGTAAAAAAAGTAATTATGAAACTACTCCATCCAATAGATCTAAGAGGATCTCAACGAATATAAATAAAAATTCAATTTTAATTAACTTATGCTATAATATAGGAGTTTGCATTTTCTATTGGTGTGAATAGTCACATGAAATCGATGATTGAATGTTAAAAAATTTGAATGGTTAGAATAATATTGTTGGCCCCTAGTATCTAACAATTATGTTTCCAGAATGTTCATATTATTCACAGCTTAATGCATAATAATTAACATCCATGAACAAAGTTGGTCAAAAATATTTAACCAACAAAAATCTTAGTAGTAGAACATTTCCCAATGTAGTGTCTACCACATAGTCCATCATGTGAACCTTTTAAGATTTTCTATTATCCATTGTTTAGAATAAATCAATGAAATATACCATCTACATAAATTTTATACAAATTTCTATTGATTTCCATGTAATATTTAACACAATGTATAAACTATTAGTATTACTTTTTTATATCACAATTTTAGGGTATTTATTGTGATACTAGATAATTCAAAGTTTTTGTATGCTAGGGCTCTTCATTATGTGGCTAGGTTACGACATTTAAAAAAAATAGAATATCTTCATATAGTTTATTAAAAAGAGGCTCCTTTTGTAACAACATTGTTCAGCATTCCAAGAGTTCCTTAGATCAGATTCATATTTGGGACTAAACTCAAGAGGTACACACCTCAGCTATCAATAGTCTTGAAACACATGCCAACAAAAAAACTATTAGTGTTAGCATGTGACTTGAGAAATGTTTCAAGTATCTCAAATGTGTAACACTGATAAAAGCTAAATATCCCTCCCTTGCTCCACTCATGTGGACACCACGGGGACTACTATCTAAACCCTCTAGATTTATCATCACATGCTAGTAGTTGGTATTACACTCTAATGAACGCATAAAACATCACACAGCTAGTTTACATCCCAATGTAGAGTTGAACTACACAATAATCCATGGCAAGGTTGTACCAAGTGGGATAATGAGGAAGGTTGTAGCCTCATCTTACTAATGCATGCAACTACCATGCTAGTATGGTTTTGAAGGCACAAGGAGTAGAAGACTTATTAAGCCCTGATGGTCCCTGAACCATGTGGGAGGCAGTAGTCCACCATCAACCTTGCTACCTCTTTCATAATCCTCCCATTATTAGAAATGAGAAATGACCTTGGAGCATATCCTAGGTAACCCACAAGGTAGCTACACCAATATCGAAGGAGGATTCTATCAATTTCAAGGAATTAAAGGCATGCTATTTAGAGTCTAATTTGAAAGGAACTTAGGTTATAGAAGGTCTACTTGCTAGGGCCTAAGAGCTTAAATCTTATTATTAAACTCAATCATCTTTCTAATATTTAGACTCATCATAGTGTCTGACACCCAAGTTAGAAACGATACCATCCAAGACTTGGTATATCCACCCTTCCACACCCTACCTAAGATGTAGGACAATAGAGTGGCTATGAGTGACCTACAATAGTGACAAAATAGAATGCACCAACCTAAGGGATTTATGAGTCCAAGAAATCCCTTAACTCACTTATGACCTAAGGTCTAAGAGTCTCAAGATCCACATTGTCTTCTACCTATGTGAAACTTAAGCCTCATCACCTATAAAGTTGTTCAAAAAAATTTAGGCATCATGTTGCTTGAGGTGAAATTTCTAAAGAAATCATCCTCAAATCCTATGAGTCAACATATGCCTCTCCTCTACCAATCTATCTAGTCCTCATCTTTTTGGAATTTTTTTTTTGTAGAAAGATTTGTTGTCCATCATCGGAGAAGCCATGGTGGGAGATCGATTGCTTGCTCTTGATAGAAGTCTAGGATTAAGTGATCTTGGGACCTCAAGTGCTCTAGTAAATCCCAACTATCATTTGAGTCTAGAAAATGTTTCTAATAGATAAGAAATTCCACTTTCATTTCAAGACTGTGCCCAGTAGTCTTGAAGTTTTAAATGCAGTCAACTCTCTTCCCTTGTATAGATTATATACAAGGTCATTCTCAAATGCATGGCTTATTTTAGAATAAGGGAACCAATTAGGTAATAGCTTCAACATGCTGACATGAAAAACTAGATGGACTCAGTCCATATTGATAGGTGGTTGAAGCATATATGTCATAGGGTTAGTCTTATTGATGATTCAGAGGGGACCATCATATTTCCTCATCAATTTGGATGTAGTTCCTTTTTTCAATTTAAATTGGTGAGGGTCCAATTTTAGGAAAACCTAATTTTCCACCTTAAATTCAGAGGGTTAGAGTTTTTGGTCTATTTTTTTTAGACCGCACCTTTAAGAACTCATCCACCAAGGGATGTCATCCCTGCAAAAAGGGAGAGACCATATGTTGAGTAATGGGCTACCTTCCCATTACTAGTTCTATAGGAGAAAATCCTAATGGCTGAAGACTTTGGATGTTGTAGCATAGCTAGGCAATCCCTACTAGAATAGACTAGTTCTTGTAATCGCTACAAACATAGTGTTAAAGGTACTCATTAAGTACATGATTCATTTGCTTTATTTATTTATCTATTGCAAATCTGTCAATAATTTAACGATGGTTTCCATCAAGCCAAATAAGGCCTACTAGAAGGCACTTGTAAATCTGGATCATGATAAGATACTATGCTCATAGGTAACCCAAAATATCTGACCATCCTATCAAAGTAATATGTCACAATGTCCTTAGTTGAACATTGGGATGAATAAGGAATAAATATGATGAACTTAGAAAAATTTTCCACTATCATAATGCTACTATTTAGACCTTGCACATTTGGTAGGCCTATGATGAAGTCCATTATCACCATAGTCCATGGAAATGGTGAGATTTCTAAAGGAAGGAGGAGTTCACTAGGATGCTTCATAGGACCTTTGTCCTATTGGCATACTAGGCACTTTTAGACATAGGTGATCACATCTTGATACATCTTCAGCCAGAAGAAATTTCTCTTCATTGGTGCCAATATTCTTTGTTGTCCAAAGTGCCTAGCCCATTGTGTATCATGACACTCTTGAATAATCTCCTTGTCGAGGCCATANATATGGATTGCTTTGGTTCTAGGATAATTGAATTTGTGTTCTAGATTGGGATGGCCTCCNTGGTGCTCACCCTATCTCTATTAATTTCATAAGATCAATGACCAAATAATCCCTTTTAAACCATCTTGGATTCTAGCTAATGGCACCTCATCACACTACATGTGCAAGGTTTGCAACCCAATAATAGAGAAGAGCTAGGAGATATGTTAAGGACGATGACTCAATGCATACACCACCACATTTTCCTTTATGAGGTGGTAGGTTAGCTACAAATCAAATTTAGAGAGAAAATAGCTGGTAGCCAAATTATTGGTCTTTACATGGACATGGCTTCTCAGTAAGTAATGCCTCCATGATCTTAAGTAATGAACAATGGTAAATGCTTCTTTCTTGTGGACAAGATTTCTACACTCTACTTGATTTGGCTTTGAAGACTTATAAGCAACATGATGACCCTCCTATAGCAACACATCACCAATAGCATCCTCGATAGCTTTTGTATAGACCTTAAAAGCTTTTAAGAAATCTAGAAAAGCTTTTAAGCTAATCAAGCAAGTCAGATATGAGTGACACCAAATACTTGTTCTTAATAGTGTGCTTATTTAATAGCTTATAGTTATAATAGAGACATAATGTCCCATCATCCTTGGTAATAAACAACATGGGTGCATCATAAGGACATTTTAAGGGATGAATGTACCCTTTGGACATCAAACTATCAAATTGTTTCTTCAACTCCTCTAATTCTGACCCTATTAACTAATATAGTCTTTGGATAGGTAGGTTAGTCCTTGGAAGTAATTCTATTTTATGATCTACCATCCTTCATGGTGGTAGAGTTCCAAGTAGCTCATGTGGCATCACATCTCAGAAATAGTCTAATACCTTAGCTATATGTGGATCAATGAATGTTTGAAGCTCACTAGCCTAGGAAGGATTATCAATTTACATAGCTAGAAGAAATTTTTTTGTTGGATCCTTTGCTAGATGTTTCATCACCATAGGAGAAACAATCTTGGGGTTAGATCCCTCATCCTTCTCGAACTGTGCTCTATGAGTCTAGATGAAGCAAGGTGAGCTCCATTGAAAAATATAAATAAGATCCAAATGTGGTGCAGTGAAAACTTTGGCATTGTGCAAGAATTCTTGCCGCAATATGACATTGAAGGAATCTATATCTAGAATTAAGAAATTAACAGCTCCCTGCCATGAGTCCACTTAAACTGAAATGTTTCGATAGATAATGATACACCGAAGGAGTTATAAATTGGCAAGTTTGGAAAAAGCTTGAATTGGTTCACTTATAGATATAGGTTCCTTATCATAGATGGAGCCATATAATTGTGACTAGCACCATTATCAATTACGGCAGTTATTTTTCTTAATCTCATAGTGATTGGGGCCAATTGAACCTAGTGTAAATTATTAGGATTAGCATTTTTTAAGATTTTGGCTTCTAACCTCTACATAACCATATTAGACAACTCCATCATAATAGCTAATCTTCATTGTTCCCATATGGTGCTACCATTTATAATCTGTAGGCATGGGTTTGGGTAGTTCTCAAGGATCATCAACTACTTCCCTAAAGTCTATCCCTACCAATTCTCAATCCTTCATGAGCTAAGAGGACAATTTCTTGCTAGGTTGTTACCACGAAAAAAGAAGCAGTGGATTGGTTCCTTGAAGGGCCCTCCTAAGAATTGTTTCTTCTTGGCCCTAGGTTACCATTTGCTCCCTAAATCTTGATGTTTCTACTAAGAACCTTAGTTTTCTAGAGGACCACCTATAAGGCGACTACCTTATTGAATTGATTTGAATGTTTTTCCACATTTGGTGAATCCAACATCTATTTTTTGAGAGTGGGAGGGAATGCTTTACTTTCCCTTCCTAAGTTTATCCTTATTTGGATTTGAAGCCTTGAAATCAAGGAAGGTATTAGCAATAAAATAGCCTTAGTGAAAATGTCAATACCTTGTCAGTGCAATTCCATCTATGCCCATGTTTGTAAACCATTTGCAAATTTGAAGAAATGATTCCAATCTTCCATATCAATAATTAATAACATGAGCTCTTTAAAGATGTTGATGTAATCTTCAAGCTTGCTTCAATGTTTCAAGGACTCAAGCTTGGTGTGGGCTACCCACTTCAAGTTCCATGGGTGTAACTATTTAATCAAAGCTAGTTTGAATCTTTCCTAAATGTCTACCCTTAGTTGTAGTACCCTTCTCTTGGGCACAGAGGAGGTTATGCCACCATATCTTAGCACTTCCTGTGAGTACTGAGATGTAGTGTGGACCTTTTAGGCTATAGGAACATCCTTGGTAGATAAATACATCTCCACATTATATAGAAAGGCATCAACTTTAGTGTCGCTCCTTTCACCATCATAAGACCTTGATTCTCTTGCTTTGATTTGAGCCACAACCATAGGCTCTTCTATTAGGTGTCCTACTAGGGAGGAATTTAGGATGGTGTTTTCAATTTTCAAGTCAAATAGCTCCTTTTTTACTCTAATCAAGGCATCCTCCATAACCTTTACTCAAATAATCAGGTCATTGACTAGAGATGCTTTTGTCTATTCCTCTTGAAAGGATCTAAAGGGGTCCTTATAGAGGTTTAGCATATGATCCAAATGATCCTTAAGGATTGAGACCTTTGCTTTGGGCACTTTCACCTAGTCCTTAAATTGGAGGTCCATCTTGTCTTATAGCAAGTCCATTTCTTTTAGAACGTAATGGATTACTTCTACACTCTCTAGCCTAGGTGATGAGTGGTGAGGTATCCCTACTCCCAACCATATGAATATGAGCATTCATGCATGATCTAGTCGAATTGCAAGGACTAAGTGCTTATGTGCCTTTATCAAATAAGCAAGGGTTAGCAATCGTTATCTTCCCAAGCTTACTTGTGTGGCACAATTTTATGGTTAAGTAAACTTGAGGTATGTGATTTTTATGGTTTTTATGTTTTATGCTCCTAGTGCTTAAAATAAAGGAAGGAAATAAATTTAACTAAACAACTATGCTCTAACTAGTCCTAACACTAGAATCCATTCCCACTCTCTGTACACATCTTGAACTAGTCTCACACTACTGGGATTACCAAACGCTAGTCGTTATTGGGTTACCAAGTGTTCTACATATGCTCGAAGTGGTTGTACTGAGTGTGCTTACTTGTGAAAATTAACAAATCAATAAAAACAACATCAATTAACTAAGGGAAGGGTTGAAGAATTGTAAATAACATTAAATGCAATAAGTAAGCTATTATAAATGCTGCAAGGTTTATCACAAAGTTCATCTTTATTTTCAGACACAAGGTGTACTCAGGTACACAATGTTTGAATAAAGATCCGTTTACTTTATAACTCCTACTGTGGGCACTCAAAAATAATTCTAACTCTAAGAAGGAAAAACTACAAGATTTCAGGTAAGGGACTAAGAACTAATTACCAAACCCAAGTGTGCCCGCTGTTTATTTATAGGTAACAAGACATGTTCCAATATCATATGTTCGATATTTCTTAGCAGGCTCTGATATCACAGGATCGATATCGCAGATCCAATATTGTGGTCCCGATATCGTAGCTCATCATACCCCTATAACTAAATGAAAAATCATCCTCTAGTTCATTACAAAATATTGGGAAGGTATGGGGTTATTGACAGAATGAAAACTACTATGAAATGGAATGATAAATCAAAGTGCCCGGTGAATGGATTGATAAATATATTATAGCATTGGTGTTCATAACCATTGTGGTGAACACTGTACATAGATGACATCTAGACCCTTATTCGATAGCTTGAAGAGAGAGAGAGAAAAAAAAGAAAGAAAATGAGGCGTGTTGCTATCAATGTCAAAACTGTGCACATGATTGTTCATCCATGGCCATACAATGCGTGTTCCTTGCATAACTACTTCAGCTCCAGTCCATCTTGAGTGCTCCCTCCTATCCTAGTCCATTGTTCATGTGATCACCATTTGCACACAAAGCATAGCCACAAATTAGCAAGGATAGATAAGATATAATGTGATTGATACCTTCCCTCGATATGAAGCACATTGGCTAGGTTGTAGGTATGGCAGATACTAGATTAGAGGTTTATCACTAGTGACTATCCAAGGTGTAGGGGAGAGACGAGTAATAGAATGGAAAAATTTGTGATAGGGCCCCCACGACTAAGGGCAAACCTCCAATAGTGATAAGATGGGAAATGAAAGAACAAGGAAGAATAGAGAAAGAATGAAGATGAAGCCAATAAAACAAAAATGGATGTCATGGCTGGTGTGAAATGGAAATGGTTGATTGTAGGAAATGTTTAAGGGAAAGAACTTAACAATTGCACCATAAAGGAATGCTAGCGGGTCCTCCCCAAACCAGGCTCATGCCCTTTATGCCTTGACAAACCCACAAACCAAAGAGTTTGTAGGCTCTAGGAATGACATATGGAAGTAATGGTTAAGGACGTACCCACAAGAGTTTACCAACGAATAACAATGTATTAACTAGGATATAGACTCATCATAAAATTGGCAATGAGGTGGAATGTGGAAATCAATATGGAAAGAGAGGAGAGAATGGAATGAAATCCCAAAATTAAGGTTGTGTAAAGTCCTTTGTGTAATATGTGGTTAATGTGACTTAATAAAATTCTATCCAAATCTAGATTCAAACTAACCACATCCAGTGATCTCACATCAACACACTTGACCAATCCATCCTCCTAAAGCAACAAGAATGCTTCTACAAAGTAGCTACCATTCCAACATGAAAATAACATAAGAGAAAGAAGTGAGAAAGGGCCTTAGTTAGAGGGAACCTTCAGGCATGGGTAACATGTCTTTCTAGTGCATTAACTAGTTCTTGTAGCCCATGTTTCTTTATTATGTCTAAGGGATGTGCTTTGAATTCCCACTAGTTTTTTTTGTGAGAACCACATTATGCAAAAACTTATTTGATTTGGGAAACTTCCTAATAGATTGGTTGATAGTGGAATGATAGAAGACTTTATGAGAAACATCCAAGTATCCAAGAGAATAGCTGGCACAAATGCATCGAATCCCCTTGAGGTCACATCCTTTTCCTTCCAGTTGAATCTTTCCTTGGTTCAAAGAGTACTAAGCCACTACTTCATTAATAAGTTTACTTACAAAAAGGGATAGTACATTTCAAAAACAAGGGAGACCATAGAGTTGTATGGATAAATGGGTGACATGGACTCATTGCTTATTTTATCAAAAGAAACCATATCTTAGCATCAACATTAAAAGTCAGAGGTAAAAACCAAACATTAGTAATCAACACCATTATAATTCAATCCATCATTGTGAGCACTTATTATGTGATGAGTAAGAATAATCAAATAAAGAAATAGTAAAAATGTTAATGATGGTGTAAAAAAAATAAGTAAAGATTAAAAATATGTAAAAAAAAAATACAAAAGGAACTGAGGGCTGAGAATGGTTAGCATTGGTGGCCATCTCCCCCACGACTGAGTTAGAAGGAGGTAATCCAAAATAAGGAGCAGGGTTGTCCACCAATAGAGGTAGTATTAGTATTGGTTGTTTTAGGCTCATGGAAGGGTTTGGTTTGCTGGATGTTGACTAATAATTTCTTACTTGAGCTTTTAGGTTTTTAGATCATATAAGGTCCTTCCCATAGCATTTAAAATTTAATGCATTGTGGCACATGTGTAGGGTTCCAATAGAGAACCTTCTCTCCTAGTTGGTATTTAACTATTCTAATTTTTAGGTCATGGCATTGTTTGTTAAAGGCCTTGTGCAATTCGTTAGATGACAAGGTAGCTAATCAATTTTTATCTAGCAAGTTAAGGTTCATTAATCATTCCTTTTGTGCTAGATTGAGGTCAAGGTTGAGGTCACCTGCTGTGGATAGTGTACAGAGCTCATCTTGAATAGGAAGCATTGGAAGTTTACCATACACTAACATGTAGAGAGAGTAGCCTATAGGGAGTTTTCATGTGGAGTGATATGCCCAAAGAGCATCGTTCAGCTTGGTGCTCCAATCTCGCCTCTACTTGCTAATGGTTTGTGTCAATATTTTCATAATCTCCCTATTGGTGACTTCAACTTAACCATTCACTTGAGGGTGGTATGGTGTAATTAGCTTATGCTCAACTCCTAAGCATTGCATCAATTTTTGAAAAGTCTCACTTATGAAATATGTACCATTGTTAGAAATAAATGCACGAGGCACACCAAACCTATTTACAATTTTTTGTTGAACAAATCATGCAAGGGTAGCTGATGTATAGTCAGTAACAGTAGCTGCTTCTACCTACTTTGTGAAATATTTAATAGCAACAACAATGTAGGCTTTTCCATTGGACATTGGTGTAATAGGCCCCATAATATCAATTCCCCATATGTCAAAGGGTTCCAAGGGTTGAATTCATTGTTGCGGATCCTCCATTCTACTAGTCATTCCCCCGTCACATTAGCAACACTCACAAGATTGGATGAAATGATGAGTGTCCTTGAACAATGTAGGCCAATAATATCCTACAAGTAAGATTTTAATGGTTGTTCATCTCCCAGCATAATGACCCTCATAAGGGCCCTCATGTGCATCTTGGAGAACTTGTAATTGATCTACATTAGAAACACACCATCGAACCAAGCCATCAAAACATACTTTATAAAGTTATCCATTGATTTCCATGAAGTATTTGGCTCAGTGAAGAAACTATTGTTTGTTTTTAATGTCCAACCCTTGTGGTGTTTCTTGTGTGAGGAGGTAGATAAGAATTCCATGATACCAATTTGTCTTTATGGTTAATTGATTATTTACTACACTTGCAAAGAGGAGTTCATCTTTTTTGTCCCATTGTAACTGAGATAAATGATCAGCAACAATGTTCTCGGTGCCTTTACAATCAATCATCATAAGATCAAACTCTTGTAAGATCATGAGCGATTGTATGATAGAGGGCTCACCATTGGTTTATTCATTAGAAACCGTATTGCACTATGATCTGTATGTACAAATATCTTATAGCCTAATACATAGTGCCTAAATTTTTCTAGTGCAAACACCACATCCATTAACTCTTTTTCTATTGTGGTGTAATTAAGTTGTGCACCAGCAATGCTTTGACTTGCAAGTGGATGTAATAAGGTCATTTCTGGTCATCTAACTATGTAAGTACAACTCCTAAGGTAAATTTGGACACGTCAGTCATTATGTGGAATGGTTTGGACTAGTTAGAAGATTGTAGGATAGGTGTTTCTATGAGCTTCTGTTTCAAGGTTTGGAAAGCTAGCTTGCATTACCTAGTCCATTCAAAGGGTATGTCCTTTTTTGTTAATTCAACCAATGGTTTTGCAACCTTTGAGAAGTTCTCAATGAAGTGTCTATAATAGCTAGTATGTCCAAGGAATGATCAGATATCTTTTATAGTTTTGGGTTAACGAGTGATTCCTTGGATGACTGTAATCTTTCCAGGATCTACCTTTATCCTTGTTTGTGAAATCTTATGTCCTAATACAACATCTTCTTGGACCATTAAATGGCTTTTTTGCCAGTTGAGCCTTAAGTTGGTTTCAATGCATTGTTTCAGTACTTGCTCTAATCTATCCAATGCTTGCTCAAAGTTTGCTCCATAGGTGGAGAAATCATCCATGAAAACCTCCAGACCATTTCCTATTTTTTGTTGAAATATGCTTAGAACCTAATGTTGAAATTTTGTCGGGGCATTGCACAAGCCAAACGACATTTGCCTATATGAAAATGTCCCCCAAGGACTTGTGAATGTAGTCTTGGCTTGGTCTTCTAGTGCTATTTGAATTTAATTGTATGCATTGTAACCATCTAGAAAACTATAGTAGTAATGCCGTGTAATGGTATCTAAGACTTGGTCGAAGAATGGTAATGGAAAATGATCTTTAAAGGTTGCCATGTTTAGTAGCCTAAAGTCTATACACACTCTCCATTTACCTTCCGTTTTGGGCACAATGACTAATGGACTAACCCATTTGCTGTTAGCAATGGGGTAGATGAACCTAGCTTTTAGAAGTTGTTAAATTTCTTCTTTAACCACTTGGTTAAGCTTTGGGTTCAATTGCCTTTTTGGTTGTCATCAAGGCTTCATGGAGGGGTCAGTGTAAATTCTATGTTGGCATATCCTAGGATCTATTCTGGTTAATTCAGGATATGATCAAGTAAAGAATTTCAACCAATTGTTTACTACTTCCAGCAGTTTTTCTTTTTATTTAGGAGTGAGTGTAGCATTAATAATTACCAATTTTCCATTCTTGAGAAATATGTATTCCATACTAGTGGGCAATAGTTTCAAATCAAGGGGCTCTTGCTTAAACTTATCAGGGATTTCCAACTTCCCCCAGTTGATTTTTCTGGTGTCAGTACTTGGGAGTTGGTGGTGGACTTGCTCTAATGTGTCTATGCTATAGATGGAAGTGCAAGTCAAGCTCTCAATTGATTCCATGCATATAGTTGAATTGCTCTCTTGGTCGGCTATCAACCACTGGGTTCCTTCCTATCTTGTGGCTGCTGCATATAGGCATATTTTTATGTTAATTACTTGTGCACACTGATTGCATGTAGGAAATGTTAAACATTGTACAAACCAAGACTTATGTATTCAATTACACCCTGTGTCACTATATGCGATGCATGGAACTTTCTTCTTTTTGATCTTTTCGAATGTATTTTCCTTTGATATTTTTAGGGAAAGATCACATATTCCTAGGTGCACATCAATCGTGCTTAGCCATGCTCTTCCCATTATGATTGGGAAGTCCCCCTTGTAGTTGTTAACTTGAATCACTAGGAAATTGGCTAGATATGACCACCCAAAAATAGTGGTGACAATGTCCTCAACTAGTCCTAATGGGACAGTGATGGACTTGTCAGCCAACTCTAGATGAATGTTACTCTTTTTTAGTGGAGGCAGGTTCCAGGCTTTGTACATTTCTTGAGAAATTAAGTTAACACCAAAACATGAATTCAAAAGAGACTTACAAGGTTCATTTCCTGCGATTTGTAAATAAATAAAAGAACTTCCAAGATTAGAGAACTTCCTAGGAAGATGGCCAGATTTAATCCAATCAGTGATGGCATGAGTCAACATGACCATATGTGTTGCATGTGATTTTGGGTTTGAAGGAAGCTCCAAAGATTTGAATGGTGGTGAGGCATTTGGAGGATTATCCACTTATGGTTGTAAGGACTTAGTTGGACTATTGGTTCTAAAGAAAGGTCTCTTCTTTGTGTGGTTGTCAGAATCAATAGTAGGTTGAGGGTTAACAACCCTTGTAGCATTATGTTACTGCGGCTAGGCAGGGAGCTCACATTGTATTTCTGGAGTAGGTGATAATGGAGCTAGGGGTGGAAGAGGTGCAATTAGATGAGAAGGATAGTGAATTTGTGAAATATCTCTCCTAGGAGAATGAGTTTTATAGTACTCTTGGGTTTGGTAGTGAGGCTGAGGAGTGACATGACTAGTTAAGTCACGTGGAGAGATCGGCTGCTGCACATAGTATCCGTATGGGATAGGTTAATGGTAAGGGTACTGTTGACATGGTGGTGGCATTCCCCATGATTTTGGATGTTACCACTATTGATACTATTCATTTGGTTGTGGTGGAGTTTCACTCATATAATACATCAAGGGTTGGTGGAACTACCTTTGGTTACCTCGAGGATAAGGTAACCTTCGGGGTGTTTACTATTTGTTTAATCATGGGTATAGTGCATACACCCTAGACTCTTGCAGATGTGACACTACTGGGCAATATCTCTTAGGATGGTCATATTGGCATATCTCACATCTGCTATCATTGTTCATGTTTGAATCTAGAACCTCTTTAATGATGACAACTTTTCCCTTACCTTTGTTACATGCATATTCAAATTTTTTCTTTTTTCTTCTTTCTCAATCACTACCTTGATCTCTAGACTCCTCTAATATTTTTAGAATAGTTTGAAATTTATCATCTAGGGAGTTCCACATTTGATCTACCTTTGTCAATATTTCTAATGCAAATTTTTGACTAGGTAAACTTTTCCTATTCACCATCTTTTCAAGTAGTGACTCTTCTTCATCCTCACAAAATCTAACTTCCTTCCTTTAGAGGTAAGGATCTCTATTATATTTCTTCACACTCTCTATTTTCCTTAACTCACCTTCCTCTTTAGCAACTTGCTCCAACAATCTTTGGACTTGATGGGCCCTAAGCTCAGATAGCCTCCCTTGGGCATAAGTCCCAAGGGTTCTTCATGTTTCGTACCTAAGCCCATCTATGAGATGACGTAGTTATTCCCTTTGCGAGTAACCATGGCTAGGGTAATGATGTAATAGTGCATAATATCAGCCCATGGTAGCATCCAAGGGTTTGTGTCCTTCCTATTTCCATCCTTGGATTTGCTTTCGTAGGTTGGACACTTAGGAGTACATTTGGTACTTATCATTGAACAATTCTAAGATGGTACTCTATCAGTGAATGGATTCTAGTTCTAAGGACTGATACAAGCTTTTTTCTTCTTTGATTAGTGTCCGTGGAAACAACTTGAGTTTTTCCATTCATTTTCTATCTTTTGCAAGGAACATGCATCATAGAATGCTTGCAGATGATTTTGAGGATCAGCATTGTATCACCCTTCAAATCGTGGGATATTGTTCATATCTAATCTTTTGATACTACTATCCTTTTGGTGCCTTGTTGGGATCCTAACAACCTTAGTTATATCTAACATACTATGGGTGGCGAGTAGGGGTTCATCGTGATCATACTGTGTATGGTGTCTATGATGCCTATGTTGTTCCCTACTCTCCCTTCTTTCGTGTTGTGTTTCTCTAGAATTCCCTCGTCCCCTTTCTCAACTATTTCGTCTATGATCTTTGTTTCACCTACCATTATCCTTAGGGTATTTTCCTTTATGACTACATTTTGATCCGGAAGGAGAGGATAAAGGAGATGATGAAGGTAAAGAAGAAGAAGGACTAGTATCAGGATGGTGCCTGCTACCCTCTCTTTGGTGGTCATAGCCTTAATTGTGGTTACAATCTAAATGTCCATCTTTGTTATGCATTTTTGTTCCTTTTTCGAATCCCTTGTGTCCATTGGTGCAAGAATCCCAGTTATGGATAGTTGAATGAAGGTTCTGATACACAACCCCTTAATCGAAGTCAACAGGAGGAACATCATTTTGTGGAAAACCTCCTAAGGTAGGTTCACCACCCTCATTTTCATATAGGACATATGGAACATCCTGAGAACACTTTACCTTCATAGATTTATAATGTCTCTCCTGTTGTAGGTCCCTTTTGTAGTGACAAAAAACATTAGTGGTTGGAAACACTGAGAGGTCTTCGGGTGCACAGCCTAACCCTAGATCTACGTGAGGGCCGTGCTAGAGAAAATGGATTCGTGGTGCCCTGAATGGTTTGGTTGATCAGACAGAGACTTAATTGGTGTACAAAAACCCTTTTGCAAACAATGATTTTGAATTGAACATTTGGTGGTAAAATAAAAGAAAATGTTATGTGCACAATAGTAGAAATGTGCTAAAGCATGTAACAGGACAGTGGACATGATTGAACACTTGACAATGCCAAAAAATAAATGCTGTAATCAAACAAAAAGGGAGTTTGAATAGGAAGATGCACCACCTCAAAAAAAGGAGCATAGCTAATTGATACAGGTATATAGAATGTACAATGGATGTAGTGGGAGTGCAGTCATAGCCTTGATGGTCTCGGCCTGTGAAGTCTAGTGCTCACTATGATGAACTGTGCCTATTGGGTCAATAGCCACGGTGTACTGTGCAATGTTGTACAGGTTTGCAATGGGGCTACAGTGTACCATGTGATGTTGGTGTGCTTCTTCTTGGCACATTTTGGTCATGTAATGGAGCAAGCTTTGTGAGGTTGTAAAGCTAATAACTAATGTTTACCCTAATTTAAACATTGCCAATATTTTATTGGATGAAGACTTTTCAGAGGTGTTGGGTTGGTAGTTTGAAAGGTTTTTCTCTAATTGATTCACTAGTAAATACAGTATTGTTTAAGACAAATGATCAATTATTCAGAGTTCATGACAATCCTCTACCAACTATTTTAGTGCCAAAAAAATATTCACTGGATCTACAAACATGTATTAATGTACAAGTCAAGAAGTGAGTTTAGTTAACCTCCATAAGGTATGGGAAGGTAATGAATGTAAGGCAACTTGTAGAAACCAAATGATGCCTTGGAATTGAGAGTTATATTGTTTGGCCTTTGAAATGCCCCCGAAAATTTCATGAGGTTGATATACAACATGTTGAGGTCATATTGAGAAAGATTTATCACAACATTTGTAAATAATATCAACCAACAGGAACATTTGATACAACTACAATTGGTACTCAACGAGATTGTTTAAGTAATCAGATCGTTAACAGTGAATTCAAGGCTGATGTTTTGATGAACAACAAACTCATTGAACTGTATGGAAAATGTTTGAAGGATGCAAGTGGTGGTGTGTCTGGAAGTGGCCCCTGTTAATATGAATCATGTGACAGTATTATATTTCTTTGTACAAAAATTATGGTTTCAAAAGAACGAATAAATAAAAAAATAATGATGGAACATTGCACAAAGGTTACAAGAAGAACCTAGAAAACCTAGAATTGTGCCTTGAAACCCTTGCCAAAGAGCTCCTGTGCTGAAGATCATCTTGTTGCCATCGCTGCTACTGGAGTCGTTCTGGTCGTTGTTGTTGCATTAGCCAGTGCACCTGCCTATGTAACGATTTCAGCATGGGCTGACGTGTCGAGAGCACCAGCGCTAGCACCTATGTTGATGCCAGAACCTGCAATGGAGGACTGTGCACGAGCAGAGGATAGATGGCCAGCAGTGGGAGGATGCACAGTGATGGATGAAAAGATAGCAGCGGGAGGATGCACAACGGTGGATGAAAATTCAACGACAGAAGAGAAGGCTCTGTCACATGCGCGGTAGCTACGACCTCGGCTTTAACTAGATTTGGTTAAGGAAGGCACAGATCTGGCAGAGGGAGGTGCAGCCAGCGGGCAAAGGGAGGCGCAGCCAATAGGCAAAGGGGCAAGTAACACAAAGCGACTATCAACAAGTCTTCACCTCATCTAGGATTGATAGGATTTTTGGATTCGCTATGTGTATTTTGTATGTAAGCACCTGGTGGAATCAGCTGTGAAAACCAGTGAGACGTAACAAGCATTACGACAATACTTCATCATACAGTTAATAAGAAACGAAATCTGCAATTCGGTCACGTGGCCTCAATATTTTTTTTAATTAACTTTGGGTTTTGATTCTTACTATGCTGTACATTTGATAGCCCTTGGTTGCGTACCAAGTAAGTATTAATATTAATTTAAAAATTTATATATGCTAAGGAGTTATATTGGATAGTTATCCAATAGGACACTAAGCCACCTTTCCATAGTTGTAACTTTGTGTGGAAGTTGCAACTTCCTAGCCTTAATCCCATGATGTTTGTAACCACCACAAAGGCCACTTGTCAACTACAACCTCTTTATCTCCACAATGGCCACTTGTCAACTAAATGGGACACGTGTCAACTACAACTTGTTTCTCTCCATGGTGAACACTTGGCAACTGAATGAAGACACTTGGCAACTACATGGGACACTTGGCAATCATAGCGTTTTTGTCTCTATGGTGGTTAAACCATCCAAGATATTTTGTAACTTTCCTACCTACCTTTGAACCCTATAAAAAGGCTTCAAGGGTCAAGGAGGAAGGAGGAGATTAGGGGGTCAAGACATCACACTTTTTGGGAGCTCTCACTTGGAGACACACTTTTGGAAGACAAGTGTGAATGATTGGTTGTAAGATGGCTTGCTAGAGTAAAGATTTCAGCCTCTTTGTCATAGTCCTATGAGTTATGTTTTATGTTTATTTTGTTTAAATTGTTTAGCTAGTGGTTTAGATAGTATCATCCTTGGCAAGTAATTTTGGGATTTTTAGATTACTCTTATCATTCTTGTTGCCCGATATGAAATTTCTGTTAAAATTTTGCCATAGAAGCGCTTGTGTTTAAAAGCCTTAAGAGCATTTTAGTAGTAAATTTTGCTATTGTGCAACATATAGAAACTGCTATTGGGATCGTTGTAAGAGAGCCTCTGCTTGTAGTCATGCCGTTGAACGATTCAATAGTCAAGAGGGTTCAGAAAATCTTTGGTATTTTGATGGGACC
>MNCI01006657.1:106120-118701 GCA_015680685.1 Gnetum montanum | reverse complement strand
AGATAGGTGCCAAGATGCCAAAGTGCCAAAAATGTCAAATGGAAGTGCTAACTGCCTATTTGGTAAAAAATGGAAGCCAACCCTCTTTCCAAAAGAAAGCACGGGGTATTTATAGGGCTAGGATTAGCCAAAAATGCGAATCAAATGCTACATTGTAGCATAATAGGGTGTTACATTATGGCTTCGTGTGTTGCACTATAGCGCTACGCTACACTGTAGCTCTGGCTATTGCACTGTAGTGCTATGCTGCACTATAGCATGGTAGTGTTCTACATTGTGCTATGCTACACAGCATAGCAGGGAGTTGCACTGTAGCACTACGCTACACTATAGCATGTCAGTATGCTACGATGTGCTACGCTACACAACGTAGCAAGTTACTACAGAAAGTGTCATCATCCTGACACTTAGAAAAATTTTTCAAGTTTGGTAGTTTGGTGTTGGCTACACTCAAAACTTGGAAAAATATGGACCAAATGTCACAGTTTTGACACTTATCCAAATTTGTAGTCGATATGCCAAGACCTAAAATTTTGTGGTGTTTCAATGGCCCCTCTTTGTTGACGTCTAGAGGAGTGGCCCAAGAGATGTCGACAAAGAATTAAAAAAAAATCATAGTAAACATGCCATCAACATCACTTGTCGATACAAGATCAGATATCATTTTTCCATGTTCAAGAGTGCTATGAGAATAAGGTTATGCTAAGGGACAAGGGGTATAGGCGATGCTAGGAAGATGAAATGCAAACTGTGAAAATGAAATGCAAATAGTGGATCATGGTGTAAGATGCAAATTCGGTATGGCTAATAGTGACCATGGCATAAAGTGGTTCACCCCTGAAATGTTGACCTCTCATTAGAGTACTTATGAGAGCGTTAAAGTTTATCCAAGGCTAGACCAATTGCAAAGCTGTAGCATTGTGAATATGCTTGGGGATGTGCTTTTTCCCTTTTTTTTGAGGCGAACCTTCTTTGGGTTCGGCTTACTACTAAATGTTAGCTGCAAATTGGCCATTGAGAAGATGGGCTTTGTTTTGATGCATCACATTGCATCTATAGGATAGATGTTTCCTCCTAGGGATGACTCATGTTACATTTGCTTAGGCCTTTGCCACACAACAGAGGTGCCCCATAGGACAAGTTGTGTTACATCAACCATGGGTTCAATGGTTGATATGAAGAGAATGCCATGTGTGTCATAGTGTGTATGCATCTAAGGGATGTATGATCATGAGTATGTGGGAGATGAGAGGATATTAGGATAATGGAGTAAATGTGCATAGGTTGTAATAAGGATGAGGGGAGAGGTGCCCTCTTGAGTGGCTCCACTAGTCCAATCATGCACATCAAAGCAATGTGGTGAATTTCTGTTGGAATGAGATGCACCTTTGCATGACCACCTCCAAGGATTCATCCTGAAAACACAACTTTGAGAAGACAAGAAAACCACACAACATGAAATGCCAATGTAAATGTCAGATGTGAAGATGCAGTAGGTGCTAGATGCGAAGATGCTACAAATGTGTCCAATGTTGTGCTAGTTGCAAGTGCTCAGGAAGCTGATGAAAGTACCAGGGTGATGATGCTGCAATTCTTTTGAATGTCGTACTAATGGCAAGTGCTCCAAAATAATCACTAGAATGATGGGATGTGATGATGCTGTGAGTGCTCCCAAGAAAATGGCAAGTGTTCGGATCAGATCAGCTACATGCCAGTTTAAAGTCCTGGCAGACCATGATGTGCTAGTTTATAATTCAAGAAGAATATTGGATGCTATTTTAATGTTGTAGCAGATAGTGGATGTTGTGCCAGTTTAACATCATGATCCAAGGATGAGCTATGCCAATTTATAGTCATAGCAGACTAGTGCTTACCTTGCTTGTGTAATGTGCAATGTTGCATGCATGGTCATGCTGCATGTCTGCAAGATCCTGCAAAAAATCAACTAGAAAGAAAACAACATCAAGCAACACCTATTGTATACAGAGTTAAAATGGATGAATGAAAGGAAAGCAATGCAAAAAGTGATAGTTTTAGGCCGTTTTGAGCTATAGGCTAGTTTAAGGCCTTTCTGGGCCATGTGTTTTTGTAGTTTTTTCAAATGCAATGCATAAGCTAAGTAGATGGATGTGTAAACAAAGTAGAAATTTGTAAATAAAGCAAAGTAGCATGTTAGCTAGGCAAGTAGGTGAAATGTAGATGCATGAACAAATGCAATCCAAGAAAAAACCAAAAATGCATGGCCAATGGAGGCAAGAGGTAAACTGGTGTGTAACGTGTTTTTGGATAAAGAAAAGTCTTGATCATGTAGTTGCATCCTAACTTGGTATGGATTAGGAGGTGTGCAAGGCTTAGGATCCTCTGGGAGGCTATTGGATTCAACCACTCATTGAGGTATGTTAGCCTTAGGCATTGTGTTGGTTGTCGTAGGTGTACCACTAAGAAACTCCTCTTTCAAAACTTGTGCCATGTCTATGTCATGTATAGTCGAAGAGGAAGCATTATCACCATGGATGATAACTTGACCACCTTCATATGAAAGGTGGATTTCTTGGTGGATGGGAGAGGAGATGGCCCTTAGTTGGGCTAGCTAAGGCCTACCTAGAATCATGTTGAAATCTGGCATCTCCTCTATGACTGTGAAATCTGCACTAGTGGGGAATTGCTCTCCTACCACAAAGGCTAAGTTGATTGTACCCTTGACTATGACACGTGATCCGTTGAAGGATTTTAGACATTGTGGTTTTGGTTGGCCTGATTTCATCTACGAGACCTAGTTTTTCAATGACAGAGTAAAGGAATATGTTTGTTGTTGCACCATCATTGACATGCAGTCTATGGATTATGCATTACCCAACATGAATGCTAATGGATAGTGGAGCTGTAGTGACCACCCCTCATTTGGAGTTGACTTTGATTGCATCATCAAAAAAGACTAGGTTTGTTGAACCCAATTCTTGTGGTGTGGGGGGCAACATTATTGCATGGATTGATGCCTCATCTATAGGGATGTCATCCATAGTAAGGATGAAGGCCAACATTTGGGCCAAAGCTTGGTAGTGAGTAGATGAGGTCATGACCAGGTCGTACAAGCACAGTTCATTTTGCCAGTCATTATTTTGTTTGCTCTGATTTACATTTATTTTACGTTTTGTTTACAATACCAGTTCTGCATACATTTTTGTTTACATTTTGTGCGTAATATTTACATTTTGAAAATCAGTTACGATAACTCCAACGCAGGCCACAGTTTACACTCGAGGAAGTCCTTGGTTGATTTGTGTGTAGACCATCCAAGGCACTCTACCTTCATTTCCTTTGCAACTTTGCCTCAGGCGAAGGTAGGGTCAACTGTGCCTATCCGATGATCTTTTGGTGTCTATTTTTATTCCCTTCTAGCCTTACACTGACGATTTAGATCAGTACACCCAGCTTTTAAGAGTTTCTCTAGTAGTTTAGAGGGTTGCACCAGTAGTGTGTATACTTTGAGTGGTCCTTGCCCTGAAAGTTGAGCCTTGGGGTAGCCCCTGTCAATGTAGGTGAGTTGGTGCTAGAATTGGTGATTTTGTCAGCTGGGTCCTTGGGATGCTTAGCTATTGGGCTTCGGTTGGTTTCTTTTGTTCTTGTGGCTACTATTATCACTATTGTATTTTTCTTGCAAGCATGTTGGCTTCTGTAGGCCACATAGGTTGGATCATTGCTAGCTTGCGCTGCTTCTTCTATGCCTTTTGTTTGGGCAAAGGCTTGGCTAAGAGACTTTAGGGCTAGATAATACAGTTTGGACTTGATGAAGTTATTCACTACACCTTTAAAGATATCTAGTAAGTGTGTCTCCACTAAGGGTTCATGCATTTCACTCAATGCAGCGCTCCAACGTTGGAGGAATTTTGACACGAGCTCTAGAGGCCCCTACTTAACTTACATCAACTAGTTGAGGGTTGCTTCAGGCTTTAGGTTGTACCTGAAGTGCATCACAAAATTTCTTATGAGATCCTCCAAAGAGGAGATTGAGGCATTGGGTAATGCATGATACCATTCTAAGGCCTTGCCAGTGAGTGACATGGGGAAGACACGTATGATGGCATGTGGCCAAGCTTGAAGGAGTAGGCATTCAGATCGAAATGTGACCAAGTATGCATTGGGATCCCCTTCTTCGTTGTACTTGGTAAATTGAGGTAGTTGGGCTCTAGTTGGAAGAGTTAGGGGTGTTATTGTAAGACTTATGGGATCATCTCCATAGAAGTCCACCACCTTGATGATGTCGGAGGAGGTAGCCTGAAGTTGATTGATCTCCTCCATCAAGCTTTGGATTAGCTGAAATGATTTATCCAAGCTTGGGGATGTGCCAGTCAGTTGCATTGGTTAGGCTTATGTTGGTTGGATAGCATGGGGTTAAATTGTTGGTTGTGGAGTCTACCAGTTTAACATCATAGTGGACGGGTGTTGTCAGTTTAACGTCATAGCAGATGATTGCTGATGTATTGGCTGAGCGATGGGTGCGGTGATTGGAGTGGGCCACACATGGGTGGGTTGGACAGACATTGTAAACACTGATGAGATAGGCAAGATGTAGGATGCTTGAGTTGTTTGGGGCTAGGAGGTGGCCCCTACATGAGCATAATGTTGGGAAAATGCATTAGTTACTTGCAAGAAATGCTAAATTAGCATGGTCATCATCTCAGAGGGGATGGGTGGACTAAACTAAGGAGGGGCTATACTAGGAAGTGGTTGTTGGAAGATGGTGTGGAGGGGGCTCTCATTCTCAGAGTGGGCCTCGAACTCATCTTCCTCCTTCTGTGAGGCTTCCTCATAGATTGTTCTTGCATCATGCTTATTTGCATGGATGAGTTGGGACAACAACTGGTGGTAGGACTCTATGAGTGGAATTATGTCAAACAAGGAGGGGTTGTGCTCCCATCCGTTCTGGTGGACTTTTTCATAGTTCTTTTTTGCCTCTAAATCGAGGTAATCCACTGGTAGTCCTACTTGAATTTTGGCACAAACAAAATTTTATTGTTTATGGTTTAATGCAGCATACTTTGGCTGGATTGTGGTATCAAATGTGTTAGACACCAACGTGGAAGGTTGATTTGGATTCATATTCACAGGTTAGGCTGTGAGAGTTTCTATTTGTAGAAAATGGCTAACTCTAAAAATGGTAGAAAAATGACTAAGTCTGTCAGTAGCAGGAAAATAGCTAAGTATAAAAATATATAGAAAATGGCTAAGTGTAACAATGTAGAAAAAAATGCTAAGTATAAAGATGTAGAAAAATTTCTAAGTATGATAACTACTAAAAATGGCCAACTCTGGTGTAGCGTAACAGGATGTTACACTGTAGCATTGGGTGTTGCACTATATCATTATGTTGCACTGTAGCGTTGGATGTTGCACTATAGTGCTATGCTGCACTATAGCATGGCAGTGTGCTATGCTATGCTACGCTACACAGTGTATGCCTACTATGTTGCACCTTGTACCACCTTGCTACGCTACATGTGGTGCAGCTGCTACACTATACAAAACAAGTCATAATAGTTAAAAATGATACTTGACAAAAACTTAGATCTACCCTCCATGTAGCACCAAAAAAAATGTAGCGACAAAAAATGTTGATGGCTGGAAACATCGAGAGGTCTTCAGGCGCACAGCCTAACCACAGATTCATGCAAGGGTTGTGCTAGAGAAAATAGATTCTAGGTGCCCTGAATGGTCTAGTTGATTAGATAGGGACTTAACCAGTGTACAATAACCCTTTTGCAAAAAATGATTTTGAATGGAACATCTGGTGGCAAAATAAAAGAAAATGTTATGTGCACAATAGTAGAAACGTGCTAAAGCACATAACAGGACAGTGAACATGATTGAACGCTTGACAATGCCAAAAAATAAATGCTGTAATCAAACAAAAAGGGAGATTGAATAGGAAGATGCACCACCTCAAAAAAAGGAGCATAGCTAATTCATACAGGTATATAGAATGTACAATGGATGCAGTGGGAGTGCAATCATAGCCTCGATGGTGTCAGCCTATGAAGTCTAGTGCTCACTATGATGAACTGTGCCTGCTGGGTCAGTAGCCATGGTGTACTGTGCAATGCTGTACAGGTTTGCAATGGGGATACAATGTACCACGCAATGTTGGTGTGCTTCTCTATTGGTATGGTGTGCTATGGGTCTCGTTTGCCCATGGAGATAGGTGCCAAGATGCCAAAGTGCCAAAAATGTCAAATGGAAGTGCTAACTACCTATTTGGTAAAAAATGGAAGCCAACCCTCTTTCCAAAAGAAGGAACGAGCTATTTATCGGGCTAGGGTTAGCATAACAGGGTGTTACACTATGGTGTCCGGTGTTTCATTGTAGCGTGATGCTGCATTATAGCTTTGGGTTTTGCACTGTAGCACTACGTTGCACTATAGTGTGGTAGTGTGCTACATTGTGCTATGCTACACAGCGTAGCAGGGAGTTGCACTGTAGTGCTACGTTGCATTGTAGCATGTCAGTGTGCTATGCTATGCTATGCTACACAGTGTAGCAAGGTGCTATAGAAAGTGTCATTGTCTTGACACTTAGAATAATTTTTCAAGTTTGGCAGTTTGGTGCTACACTCAATACTTGGAAAAATATGGGCAAAGTGTCATTGTTTTGACACTTAGCCAAATTTGCAATCAAGATGCTAAGACCTAAAATTTTGTGGTGTTTCACCTCTAACATTGTGCCTCCATGGGCTGATAATCCTTTGAATCTTGTTCCTACCCAATGTATTCCATTTGTAAGTGCATGTGAGAGCATGAAGAAGCATGCTTGGGATTGAGCAGTTGGGTAGTTGGGAGGTAATACTATGTTACCCTCTAAATCATGCCAATGCAGTTGTTCATCTTGGTGGAGGATAAAGGTAAAAGCTGGCATATAATTATTAGAATGAATGTATACAAAGCAAAACTGTTGGGGCACTGGTAGATCATCATGTGTACTACACCTTTGACTATTCATCATGTCAAACCTAGGCGGTGAAGCACTCTCATAGGAAGAAGGAGACATGATTAATTACTCAGTGTGCAATACTTTTTGATGATTGTAAATTAACCAACCCAAAGGATTTGTTCCAATTATGGGAAGTTTCCTAAGTTCCAGTTAGCACACAAAGAACAAAGTCCTTGATAATGGTGCCAATGATGAGCGGCAAGGTACCCCTATGCTCAACCATACGAATACGAGAGTGTTCACACATGATCCAGTCAAATTCCAAGGACTAAGTGCTTATGCACCTTTACTGAACAAGGATGGGTTAGCAATCATTGTCTTCCCAAGCTTACTTGTATGGCATGATTGTATGGTTAAGTAAACTTGAGGTATGTGATTTTTATGGTTTTTATGTTTTATGCTCCTGGTGCTTAAAATAGAGGAAGGAAATAATTAAGTAACTAATTTAATTTAACTAAAAAACTATGCTCTAACTAGTCTTAACACCATCATCTATTCCCAATCTCCGTACACATCCTAAACTAGTGTCACACTACTGGGATTACCAAATGCTAGTTATTACTAGGTTACCAAGTGCTTCACATATGCTCAAAGTGGTCATACTAAGTGTGCTTGCTTGTGAAAATTAATGAATCAATAAAAAAAACATCAATTAACTAAGGGAATGGTTGAAGAATTATAAATAACATTAAATGAAATAAATAAGCTATTCTAAATGCTTCAAGGTTTATCACAAAGTTCATCTTTATTTTCGGACACAAGGTGTGCTCAAGTTCACAATGCTTGAATAAAGATTCATTCACTTTATGACTCCTACTGTGGGCACTCAGAAATAATTCTAACTCTGAGAAGGAAAAACTACAAGAGTTTGGGTAAGGGACTAAGAAAGAATTTCCAAACCCAAGTGTTCCCACCTCTTATTTATAGGCAATAAGATAGGTTCTAATATCGAATGTCTGATATTTCTTGGTAGGCTCCAATATCGTGGACCCGATATCACAGATTCAATATCGTAGTCCTGATATTGTGGCTCATCACTAGGGCTGGTAAGGCCTCATCCACAACTTTAACTTGGTCTCATAGATGCTGGAGTCTAGTCTAATGTTGACCAAGTTTGGCATTGACCTTCAGGTTGGCCTTGTCCTCATCCATTTTGCTAGGTCCATGAGGTTCCATGTTGGAAAAAGTTGGCACCTTTCAAAAGGCCACCCACAAAAGGAGAAGTGACTAGTAGAAGTTGATAATGGTAACCTCACAAAAAAAAAACCCTCTCTACCCCTTTATTTAGTAAGTTTCATTGATAATTAGTGTGAGGCTTTGATACCATCTATAACACCATTATCCTTGACACATTGTTTGACATCCCAAAAGTCCCTCAAAGCAAATTCAAATTTGGGACAAAAATCGAGAGGTATATACCTCAACTATCAATACTATTGAAACACATGTCAATAAACAAACTATTAGTGTTGGCATGTGACCTATGTAGTGTTTCAAGTATCTCAAACATGTAACACTAATAAAAGCTAGATAGCACTCCCTTGCCTCATTCACATAAACATCATGGGGACTACTAGTTAAATCCTCTAGATTCATTACTATGTTAGTAGTTGATGTTGTGATCTAATGAGTGCATGCAACATCCCATAGCACATCCCATGACATGATTTACAGCCCAATGCAAAGTTGAACTGCATAACCCTAGGGAAGGTCCTACTGAGTGGGGTAATGAGGAAGGCTATAGCCTCCTCTTACTAATGCATGGAACTACCATGCCAGTATGGTTCCAAAGACACAAGGAGAAGAGGACTCCTTACACCTTCATTACCGTGGAACTATGGGGGAGGTAGTAGGCCACCATCAACCCTACTATCTCTCTCACATCTTCTATTTGTTTTATATTATAATTTGGAATAGATAATCAACCACCACATCTTAAAACCTCTTTTATTTACCATTATGATGTTAAAGTCTTGTAGAATCATTGGTTATATGATATTATAAGTATAAATAGTTGGTTTGTTCATCAAGATACATTTATAATTTCATATCTTTGTAGGCTTAATGTAATTTCAAAATAATTTTAAACTATGAACTACCATTATCATCATCTTTATGTTAGTTTCTTTATCTCATCTATGATGGGCTAATCATTAAGATAACTAAATAATGAATTATTAGCCTAGTGGTAAGACTCTATATTTGAAAGCTCTAAGTCATGGGTTTGATTCTAATAGGAAATGATGAGTTATAAAGTTCAAAATGGACTATATATCTTGGTGTGTTTCTATATTATAATTATTTGGAGTCATGCTTGTGACTTATAAACCATAAACCATATGCTCTAAGAAAATTAGCAATGGCTCACAAAACTACCATGGTATGATTATGAGGAGGGGAATGTTGGAATTCAAAACTATTTAGCTATATATACCCTTAAGACATATAGGCACTATGGTACTTTTGTAGAACTTATATATAATATTAAAGTCCATCAAGTGTAATTGAAATCATAATCTCTTACTTGCAAATACTTGTTAACAAATAAGTTAACCAATTAAACTACCTATCATTAGCTCATAATGATATTACATAAATGATTTTATCATCATAATTACTAAGAAATCATACTTTTTAAAAAAACTTAGCTGTTCTAGTTGACTTATACCACAAAGCTTATTTAATATATTTTTCCTTTTTTATATCCTAACATAAATCTATATTCATTTTATTTAATATAGAAGTTTTCATATTATTCTATTATCATATTTTATGTTTTTCTTACATAGTTATCCTCATTTAGTCTTGTTGATGTTAGTGAGGTTTACCTCATTTGGTTAAAGCATGTATCTTGTATCCAAGGTGATGAGGAAAAAGTGTCCCATATGCCCAATTATATGATCTACAAGAGTTATAGTAGACCATGTTGTAATTTGGGAATGGGAATAGCATGGTATCTAGATAGTGAGACATGAGATCGTGGGTCATTCCATTCCTAGATGATGAAACACTTATTATTTAGGACTATGATATCATAGATGCGATATTGTAGCTCAATATACATTGTCATATATATGATGTAGTGGGCCATGGTTGTGCCTATAAATACAAGCCCACCATTATGTTGAAGAGAAGTTTGAGTTCACCAGTTAATGAAATTCTTGCAGTTTATTTTCTTGAAGTTAGAGTTAGTTGTGAATGCCTTCAGTGTGGTGACTTATAGTTATAAAAAATCTTTATTTGAGTGGATTATTCCTAGATACAATTCATGAATAGTAGTAAAAATGAGATTGTACTTCATCATTGCAGTATCTCACATAGAATATATTTACTTTTCCATGTTATGATTTACTAAGTCATTTACTATTCCAATATTCATTAGTAAGGCAAAATGAGTATGACTAGTTTTGAGTATAAAGTGTAATTATTTGGTAACCTAGTAGTGAATTTGTTTGATTCACTTAGTAGTAAAGTAACTTGGTAATCCCAATAATAGCTACATTAGCCTAGGATGTGTATAAAAAAGCATGAATGAATACTTATTGTCATAGGATAGAATAGTTTTAAATTTTTGTAACACTTAAAAATTAAATTTCTAATCATTTTTATTATGTTTACTTTTAGCATACTTAAAGCCATACAACATCATTTTATCATATATCTAAGTGGGAAGACAATGATAATGAATTTACTATCAACTCACTAGTATACTTACATTGTCCATCTACGAAGTATGATCTAGTCGCACATAAATACTTGTGGCTTGTATGGTTAAATGTTGAAATTTGCTTACTCATCATTAGTGCCATTATTGAAGATGTGTTAATGTTTGCTGGTTAATTGATTTTACATAGTTCTTGTATCAAGCATCATCAAGACTATCTTTCATACTTAGAATAATTTTTCAAAATACACACATACACATACACTTAACTGTTAATCACATTAAAATGACTTCCATATCCAAAGTGAAATCTCCACCTACTATTAAAATTAATGCAAGTAATAATAGAAATTAAAATGAAGAATATTGGAGTGCACTGATGCAACAAGAATCACATATGCTCATAATGATTCTTATTATCCTAGTTTCACATTTATTTTCCACCAAGATGAATAATTCAAATGGATAGACTTACATGACAACATTGTATTGTAGATAGAACACTTAGCACCATCTATGCTTTAACCAACCCTCATGAGGTCAAATCTTGGCCATATTTAAGAAGGATACCAAGTTACTAAGAACACAACTAGGTCATATCAACCAATAGACATGCAAGTAAGAAGAGATGCTATCATGGTAGCAAGATACTATTGATGCATAAATTTTGGTCACACCAACATCGGGAAAGAAAACCCATTTTAGGATACTATTGCCTAGGGCACCTCCTGTATGGGTATGAAAACCTAGGAATAGTCTCAGCTAGAGAGGGCTACGTGGCCTCTTGCAAATAATAAACAAGAAATAAATTTGGAAGTTAAATTAAATAATTTTCTCCAATACAATAAATGATTAAAAAAACTAAATTTTCCATGGTCCTGCTGACGTTGCTGGTCCATGACTACCGATGGTATCCATTGCTAGGCAGGAAGATTGTGATTGCCACAAGAGAGGGAGAGAGAGAGACTACCCACTGTAGTCCACATAGGACAGCAACTGCAGTTCTCAAAGCCTACCATCATTTGCCACCTTTTATGCACCACCATAGAGAGGAAGATCGTTCACCCATGTCTGAACCAGCAAGACAAGTCGCTGGCCCAAAGAGAACTGCACGTCTTACGTCGTACGCATGGGCTGCGCTACCTACATTGTTGTAGATAGAAAGAAAAGAGAGAGAACCCTCCTGCTGTTGCCAAGAAGACTCACAAGGATCATATTATGAGCCACTAGCTCCTGCTTTGGACCCTCCTTGAAGATCAGCTGAAAACCTGTAAAGAAAAGAAAAGAAAAGAGGAAACTGCTTCTTAGTGGAGAGGAAGCTACCCCTCAAGACTAATCGCTAGAGCCTATTTTGGGATTCCCTTCCCCTCCTTTTGATGATCTAAGAGCCCCCCTCTAGACTCCATTTTATAGCCGTTGTAGCCATCCATAATGATGCGTACGTTTCATGTAACGGCTACAAAAATCGCCTCCACTTCTTATGTAATAACTCCCACATTCTCCAATTAAGTGCCCACTTATGTCCCTAACCATCGTAACTTTCAAAATGTCTACTACTAATGAAGGTAACCACCACCATTAATGACCATAATTGCCATAACTTCCAAAATGTTTGCCACTAATGTCCATAACCACCACCATTAATGACCACCACCCAACAATTTAAATTCCCACTACTTGCATGATTTTTATTATGGTTATTAAGAGAGAGAAATAGAGATGTTGATAATCATGACCCCATGTGAGCATGGAAGTGTTAACATCAACACTTAGCCCCCAAAATTTTAATTGCATGTTGGTGCAAGGAATAAGACCATAGAAATCTTAAAATGATGTAATAGATAGGGAATTACAAACATCACAAACTAAGTAAATGGAAACTTAAAAGTAAACTAAACATGATTAAAATAACCATATAATCAAAAGAGAACTA
>MNCI01006657.1:84177-97273 GCA_015680685.1 Gnetum montanum | reverse complement strand
CTTTTTTTTCCTAGTGTGGGTATAGCTAGGAAGCTAGGAGTGGGTGGAGTGTGTTACCACCTATTTTCCTTTTTTAGTTAGAGGGTATACCTCCTTTGGCAGCCACTTACTATTTATAGTAAGTAATCATTTTTAGTCATTTTTTCTTCTTTAAGCTATTTTTAAATTTCACTTGTTGGAATTTACACTTTATTTAACCTTTTACAATCTTGTTTAGCCATTTTTAGCAATTTTTTTTACCATGTCTTTTATTCAATCAATTGTTTTTCTCCTTAACCTAACAAACATGGTATCTAGCCAAGACGTAGTTTGTGTCTATGACTCCAAAGACCCTATGGTCATAGAATGAAGGCAATCACTTAGGCAAAGGGGTAAGAACCTAGATTTTGTAGTTATCAATGAGGATTTTTACAACTTCCTCTATGCTAAGATGCAAGTAAGTCTATTGATACCATGCTCCGAATCTGATGCTAAGCATCAATTCAAAATTATACGTTGGCTTGGGAAAGAATACATCCCATCCCCCAATGACCAAATCCCCCTCACCAACTTCTATGCAAAAAATGCTCATAAAACTCATAGAAGTTGATGATTTTAGTGAGAGAATTAGTTTAGAGGATTATTAAGGAGAGGAAGATGAGTTTGAGGCTGAACAAGAGCCATAGACCTTCATTAAAAGTCTTTTCCAATATTTGGATTCCCAGACAACCACATCCAACTCCACATTTCTTAACTTATCAATGGAACAAATCTTGTGGTCCAACTATCCTCCTATCCATTCTACCATGTTTGTATCCACACCCATCATCACCACACACTAGATTCAACCAATGTCCTAATCCACCTCCTTGTTCTCATCAATGCCCTTTGCCACGCAACCTAACTTCGTTCACCTAATCATGGTGAGATCTACCTCACCATCTCCCTTTGACATAGTAGTAGGACCCTCATTGGGACCCCAAGCTATACATGCATCTCATACCCTATTTTCCCTCTTTGTGCCTCAAGTTCTAACACAAGCATCTTTCTTCTTGTTTAGCCCACCTATTCTAATGACTGAAAATGTTGGTGGCTAGAATCACCAAAGGATCAATGGATGTATAGCCTTGACCTCACTTCTGCATGAAGACCTTGCTAGAAATGGAGGTGGATCACACTGGATGATCTTGTTAATTGAATAGGGACTTTGCTAATTGCAATTAGGGTGATGGGTGCAACCAGGGGGTGGCATGGTTAGCCAAAATGCAAATGCAAATAATGTGAAATAGTGCTAAGTGTCAAAGTGACATTTCATGATGCTAAGTGTAGAGCGTAGCCATGGAATGGGGTGAGCATAGCTAAGGGTTTTGACTAAAATGAGAGTGACAACTTGTGGAGACTACCGCTCGAGCGTAGTAGAGTGTGACGACACATGAAAAAGTGCAAAAAGATGCAAGAAAATGCTAGAATAGGAGAGAGAAATAGAACACCACTTCAAATGGGAGCATAGTTAACTCCAAAAGGATCTCACAAGGTACATATTGTACAATAGGCATAGTGGGAGCATATTTACAATCTCAGTGATGCTAGGCCATGAAGTCTAGTGCTCGCCATGATGAATTGTGTCTGTCATGTTGGCTACCATGGTGTACCATGTGGTGCAAGGCTGCAATAGGGTCATAGTGTACTATGTGGTGCATGGATGCCTCTCTGCCAGTGTGGTATGATTTGGGTCTTGTTCACCCATGGAGCTAAGTGCCAAGATGCCAAAATGCCAAATGCCAAATAAAAGTGCCAACTGCCAGCCCCCCAAAATGTTGGGGGTTTAGGGGTTAACTGAAAATGTGAATCAAGTGTCATGTGGTAGTGTACTAGGTGGGAAGAGCATAACATCTATAATGGAGAGCATAGTAGCTACTGTAGCAAGTGGAGTAGCACAACACTTCGAAAAATTCTACAAAACTAGCCATTTGTGTGTTGGCTACGCTTGCTACGCTCTCAAGCATAGCGAGCATAGTAGCTATAGTGCCAAGCATAGAAGCTATAGTGCTAAGTGTAGCACAAGACTTAGAAAAATTCTACAAAATCTAATGTCTAGCACTAGCTATGCTTGCTATGCTCTAGAGCATAGTGGGGATAATTAGAAAAATTTGGTTCAAATTTGATCTTCTTCCATGCTACACTACCTATGCTCTAGAGCATGGCAAGAGGGGTAACCTCAAGTTAGAAACTTTGCCAAATTATTCCTCCACTCTAAGCTAGCTTGACAAATTCTAGCTTGACACTAGGGCAAACTAGCCACTGAAAGATGTGTTATGTTGGCTACGCTCTAGAGCGTAGCAACAATAGCAATCCCAGGAGTTAGAGAATTTGTTGAACTTTTTCTTCCATGCCAAGTCATCCTGATAGTTTTTGGCTTAGAACTTGAATAAACTAGCCATGGAAGTGTGTGCTACATTGGCTACACTCTAGATCATAGCAGGCAGAATGAGAGTGTAGCACAATACATAGATAAATTCTATAGATTTTGTCCATGTTTGAATACTTAGCCAAAATTGCAAAAGATTGGTTGTTGAAGCTAACTACACTCTACTACAGTGGAGAGCGTGGTCCCGGAACTTAGGAAATTTTGCAAAAAGTGTTGTTATTCTAATACTTGTAAAAATTTTGCAACTTTGGCACTTGGAGTTGACTACACTCAACACTTAGAAAAATTTGGAAAAGTGCCACCATTTTGATACTTTGCCAAATTTGCAATTGAGATGTTGAGACCCAACATTTTGTGGTGTTTTGATGGCCCCTCTTTGTTGATGTTTGGAGGGATGGCCTGAGAGATGTTGACAAAGAATTGCAAAACATCATAATAGATGTGGCACCAACATTGCTTGTCTATACTAGATCAGGTGTTGTTCCACCATGTTCAAGAGTGTTGTGGATAAGGATATGCTAGGGCAAGGTGTGTAGGCAATATGCTAGGGAGATGAAATGAAAGTAGAGAAAATAAAATGCAAACAGTGTATCTTGATGAAAGATGTGAAGTCAGCACAGTTGATAATGACTATGGCATGAGGTGGCTTGCCCCTGAAACATTGACCTCTTATCTAATTTCTCATGAGAGAGTCAAATTTGATCCAAGGCTAGGCTGGTTGTGAAGCTATAGCATTGTCAATTTTCTTGGGCATGTGCTTTTCCCTATTCTTCTTTTTTTGGTTTTTCATTTTTTGCTCTTCTTTTTGCTATAAGGAAAACCCCCGTTGGGTTTGGATTACTACTAAATGCTAGCTGCAAGGTGTGGGCCATCAAGTAGATGGGCTTTGCTTTGATGCAACCATGTTGTGTCTATAGGAAAAGTGTTTCCTCCCTAGGATGTTACTTCTTCTTGGGCTTAGACCAACCCACAGAGGCTCCCCATGAGACAAGTTGCATTACATCCACCATGGGTTCTACGGTTGATGTGAGGAGAATGCCATATGCATCACAATGCGTATGCATCAAAGTAATGTGCAATCATGAGTATGTAAGGGATGAGAGGCTATTAGGATGAAGGAGTGGATGCACATAGGTTGTAATGGGATGAGGAGGATGTACACTCTTGAGTGGCTTAACTAGTCCAATCATGCAAATTGGAGTGATGTGGCAACTTGCCACTATGATGAGATGCATCTTTGCATGACCATCTCTGGGGCTTCATCTTACAAACACAACTTTGAGAAGATGAGAAGCCACAAAATGTGAAATACCAGTGCAAATGCCAAATGTGAAGATGCTGCAAGTGCCAGATGCAAAGATGGTAGAAATGTGTCAAATGCTACACCAGTTGCAAATGCTAGGGAAACTAGTGAAAGTGCTAGGGAAATGATGCTACAAGTGCTTCAAAGGCCACACTAATGGCAAGTGCACCAAAAGATCAGAAAAATGGTGGGAGGCAATGATGTTGTGAATGCACAAAGGGTTTCATCAATGGTAGGTGATCCAATAGATCAACAACATGTCAGTTTAAAGTCCTAGTAGACCATGAACCCAATTTAATGTCCTAGCAGACTATGATGTGCTAGTTTATAGTCCTAGTAGACTATTGGGTGCTATTTTAACATCGTGGGGGTAGTGGATGTTGTGCTAGTTTAACATCATAACCCAAGGATGATCTATGGATGCCAATTTAACATCATAGGCCAATGATGCTCTATGCCAGTTTATAGTCATAGTGGACTACTACACCAATTTATAGTCATAGCAAACTACTACGCTAGTTTATAGTTAGCGGATTGTTGTTTGAATTTATAGTCATAGTGGACTGTCTATGCTAGGTTTTTGCATCATGGTGAATGAGTGCTTACCTTGCTTGTGTGAGGTGTGATGCTGCATGCATAGTCATGTTGTGTGTCTATAAGATCCTACAAAAATCAACTAGAAAAACAACATCAAGCAGCAACTATGTAATAAAGTTAAAATGCAAAAATGAAAGGAAGGCAATGCGAGAGCGATAGTTTTGGATCATTTCAGGCCATAGCAATACTTTAAATCATTCCAAGGTGTGTGTGCTAGTTTAAGGCCATTTTGGACCACAATGATAGTTTAAGGTCATTTTGGGCCATGTGTTTTTGTAGTTTTATGATTTTTTAATGTGTTTTTGATGTTTTTCAAATGTAATGCGCAAGCTAAATGGATGGATGCATAAACAAAGTAGAAATGTATAAACAAAGTAAAGCAGTGTGTAAACTAGGCAAGCAAGTGAAATGTAGATGCATAAATAAATGCAACGCAAGCAAAAACCAAAAATGTATGGCCCATGAATGTAAGTGGTAAGCAAGTGCTTAGAGAATTTTTGGCCAAGGAAAAGTCTTGGTCATGTAGTTTCTTCCTAACCAAGTGTGGATTAGGGGGTGTGCAAGGCTTAGGATCCTTTGGGAGGTTGTTGGCTTCAATGACTCGTTCGGGTGTGTTAGCCTTAAGCGTTGCATTGGTTGCCACAGTTGTACCATCAAGAAACTCCACCTCTGACACTTGCTCCATGTCTATGTTGTGGGTTTCTAGAGGGGGGATGTTATCGCCGTGGATAATAACTTGACCACCTTCATATAGAAGGTGGATTTCTTAATGGATGAGAGAGGATACAACTTACAGTTGGACCAATGCTTACCTAGGATCAAGTTGAAGCCTGGCATCTTCTCTATGATAGTGAAATATACACTAGTGGGGAATTACACTCCTACCATGAAGGCTAAGTTGATTGTACCCTTGATAGTGACATGTGATTTGTTAAAGGATTTTAGACATGCAATCTTGGTTGGCCTAATTTCATATGCCAGGCCTAACCTATCGATGACAGAGTACAGGACTACGTTTTTTATTGCACCATCATCGACATGCACTTTACGGATCGTGCACTAACCAACATGTATGCTAATGGATAATGAAGTTATAGTAACCTCCCCTTGTTTAGGGTTGACCTTGACTACATCATCATGAAATGCTAAGGATGTTGAACCTGATTCCTATGGTAAAGGGAAAAACATTGTTGCATAGATGGTATTCTCATCTACAGGGATGTCCTCTATAATAGGACTGAAGGCCAACATCTAGGCCAATGCTTAGGGGTGAGCAGATGAGGTCATGACCAGGTCATACAAGCTCAATGTTGTGTTCTTTTGCTTGAGCATTTATTATACTTTGGTTAGTGCAACTATGAAGTCCTTGTCATTAATTATTATGTTGGCCTTAACTTCCTTCATGCAACTTGAGAGATGGATCTCTCATGGAGGGGACTTAGGCTTATGTTGCTTAGCTTGCTTGTGGGTAGGGCCCCCAGTGTTTAGTTGTTGCTTATTGGTTATGGCCTTTACTTTAGCCATGGTGGTTACAAGGCACTCATTCATCCTCTTGCACTACCATTTGGTAGGCCTACCCAAGTTACTAGTGGGATTGACACTTGAAGGAGGAGGGACCAAGATGTTTCCCACTATTAGGATTTAGGTAGGTGAGAGGCCATCACATTGTGGAACCCTTATGAAAAATAGTGGTTTAGGAGTTGTTGTAGGCCATCTTGTTGTGGCACCTTGATGAGGAATGGTTACTTAGCGATTGTTGTTGTTGCATCATGCCAGTTTAACATCTTAAAGGAAAATTACTATGGTTGCCAGTTTAACGTCTTAGTGGATGATTGGTTTAGTTTCTAGTTTAATATCTTAGCAAATGATTACTATGGAACCTTGACCACAAAGGCTGTTGTAGGTGCCCAAGGTGACACTTTGATAACAAAGGAGGACCTCTTGCTTGTGGAGGCCGAGGGGATCCTTGACTTACTAGAAGGCACATGGATCACAAAAGGTTGTTGCATAGGTTTAGACTTGCCACCTACGCTAATGGAGTTTATGACATAGGGAGCATCATCTACATTGGATTGGCTCATTACATCAAGCACCAGTTGGCCCCATTCTATCATTATTTGCAAGTCATCCTGCAAACCATGACATTTGTCTATGTTGTGACAAGGCATCTGGTGGTAATGATAGTATTGGTCCAGCTTGAAATGTTGTGGGCCTAGGGGCTCATTTGATACTATTAAGGCAAGGTTCCTTAATAGTTCACAGTACCTATCATGTTTTTGGTTGGCAATCTTTGATACATGTTTGTATTGGATTCACCCAACTTTCAAGAGTTTCTCCAGTAGTTTAGAGGCTTCCATCGGTAGTGGTGTATACTTTGAGTGAACCTTACACTCAAAGTTGGGCCTTGGGTGGCCCCTATCAATGTATGTAAGTTGGCACTAGAGTTGACAGCTTTGTGAGCTGGAGCCTTGGGCTACTTGGAGTTCGACCCTAGTTGGTTGCTTTTGTCTTTATGGCCAGTATTTCCACTATTGCATTTTTCTTGGACACATGTTGGTTTCTATAGGCCACGTAGGCCAAGTCATTACTAGCTTAGGCTGCCTCTTTTATGCCTTTCATTTGGGCAAAGGCTTGGCTGAGATACTTTGAGGCTAGGTAATACAATTTAGACTTGATCAAGTTATTCATTGCATCCTTGAAGATGGCCAGTAGGTATGTCTCTACTAGGGATTCATACATTTCACTCAATGCGGAGTTCCAACATTGGAGGAATTTTGGCATGGGCTCTAAGGACCCTTGCTTGACTTGCATGAGTTGGTCAAGGGTTGCTTCAGGCTTTAGGTTATACCTAAAGCATGTCACAAACTACCTTATGAGATCCTCCAAAGAAGAGATTGAGGCCTTGGGTAGCACACGATACCAGTCTAAGGCCTTACTAGTGGGTGACATGGGGAACATGTGCATGATGGCATGTGGCCAGGCTTGAAGGAGTAGGTACTCAGATCGAAATGTGATCAAGTGTGCATTAGGATCTCCTTTTCAATTGTACTTGATGTGTTGAGGCAATTGGACCCTAGTTGGAAGAGTCAAGGACGGGACCATAGGACTTATGGGATCATCCCAGTAGAATTCCATCACCTTGATGGTTTCGAAGAAGGTAGCTTTAAGTTGGTTGATCTCCTCCATCAAACTTTGAATCAACTAGAATGCCTAATCCAAGCTTGGGCATGTGCCAACTAGTTGCATTGGTTGGGCTTTTGTTGGTTGCATAGCATAGGGTTAGATTATTGGTTGTGGAGTTTTCCAATTTAATATTGTACCAGATGGCTATTGCTATTTTAACATCATAGTAGACCAGCATTGCCAATTTAATGTCATAGCGGATGATTGTTACTAGTTTAATGTCATAGTAGATGGTTGTTGCAACTTTAATGTCATAGTGGATGGGTTTAGATGATGTGTTGGCTTAGCAATGGGTGTGTTGATTGAGTTGGGCCACACATGAGTGGGTTGGACAGACGTCGTGGGCACCGATCAGACAAGTAGAACATAGGATGCCTGAATCGTTTGGGCTGGGAGGTGGCCCCTACATGAGCATAAGGTTGGGAAAATGCAATTGTCGCTAGTGAGGAAGGTTGAATTGGCATGGTTATCATCTTGGAGAGGATAGGTGAACTAAGCTAAGGAGGGGTTGTACTAGGGAGCAATTGTTAGAAGATGATGTAGAGGAGGCTCTCGCATTTGGAGCAGGCCTCAAACTCATCTTCTTCCTCCTATGAGGCTTCCTCATAGGTTGTCCTTGCATCATGCTCATTTGCACAAATGAGTTGAGACAACAGCTAGTGGTAGGACTCCATGAGTGGGATTATGTCAAACAAAGAGGGTTTGTACTCCCATCCATCCCAGTGAACTTGTTCATAGTCTTGTTTTTCCTCCAAGTTAAGGCAATCCACTAGTAATCCTACTTGGATTTTGGCACAAACAAAATTGTATTGTTCGTGGCTTAGCACAACATGCTTTGGGTGGATCGTTGTGTCAAATGTGTTAGACACAAACATGGAAGGGTGATCCAAATTCATGTTTACAGATTGGATTGTGAGAGTTGCTATTTGCAAAAAATGACTAACTTTGAAAACTACAAAAACATGCCTAAGTCTGCCAATAGCAGAAAAATTGTTAGGTATAAAAATGGCTAAGTGTAAAAATGTAGAAAAATGGGTAAGTAAGAAAACTAAAAAAATTGACTAAGTGTAAAACTATAGAAAATTTGGCTAAGTATGAAAATGCAAAAAAATGCTAAGTATGAAAATGTAGAAAAAATGCTAAGTGTGAAAGTTACTAAAAATGGCTAACTCTGGTGCTATGTTTGCTACTCTGGAATCAGCTACACTCCCTACGTTGAGAGCTAGCTATGCTCTCCTGAGTGCCCAGAATTTTGGTCAAGTTCCAAAGATACACTTTGGCTTTTGTCCAGTGGGGTCTAGGGGAACCAACAATGGGGTCCAATCTACACCAACTAATGGTGGAGAGAGCACGTGGGAAAGTAATCAAAAAATAAAAAAGGAAATGGCAAGGCCCTCCTTCTAGCACCAAAAATTGTAATGATCAAAAATGTTGGTGGTTGAAATCACCAAGGGATCAACGGATGCACATTCTTGACCCCACCTCCGCATGAGGGCCTTGCTAGAAATAAAGGTGAAGTGCCTTAGACAATCTTATCAATCAAATAGGGACTTTTTTGGTTGAAACTAGGGTGGTGGATGTAACCAAAGGGTGGCATGGTTAGCCAAAATGCAAATGCAAACAACATGAAATGATGCTAAGTGTCAAAGTAATGTTTTGTGGTGCTAAGTGTAGAGTGTAGCCACGGAATGAGGTGATCATAGCTAAGGGTTTTAACTAAAACAAGGGTGTTAACCCATGGAGACTACCCCTTGTACATAGTACAACATGATGATGTATGAAAAATGCAAAACAATGTAAGAAAAATGTAAGAAAATGCTATAAATAGGAGAGAGAAATAGAACACCACTCCAAATGGGAGCATAGTTAACTCCAAAAGGGTCTCAAAAGGCAACAATGTATAACAAGCATACTGATAGCATAGACATAGTCTTAGTGGTGTTGAGCCATGACGTTTGGTGCTTGTTGTGATGAACTGGGCCTACCATGTTGGCCATCGTGGTGCACTGTGTAGTGTAAGGCTATAATAGGGCTATAGTGTACTATGCAGTGCAAGGATGCCTCTCTACTAGTGTGGTGTGCTTTGGGTCATCCACAAAGCTAAGTGCCAAGATGCCAAAATGCCAAATGACAAATGAAAGTGCCAACTACCAACCCCCCAAAACATCACGAGTCCAGGGGTATTTATAGGACTAGGGTTAGCCCAAATGCTGATGGAGCACCATGTGGTAGTGCGGTAGGTGGGAAGATCATAGCAGCTATAGTGGAGAGAGTAGTAACTATAGTAGCAAGCGGAGTAGCACAACATTTAGAAAAATTCTACAAAACTAGCCATTTGTGTGTTGGTTATGCTTGCTACGCTCTTAAGTGTAGCAGCTACAGTGCTAAGCGTAGCAAAACACTTTAAAAAATTCTACAAAATCTAATGTCCAACACTGGCTATGCTTACTATGATCTAGAGCATAGCAAGGATAATTAGAAAAATTTGGCCTAAATTTGGTCTTCTTTTATGCTATGTTGGTTATGCTCTGAAGCATAGTAATAGGGGTAACCTCAAGTTAGAAAATCTACCAAACTATTCCTCCACTCTGAGCTAGCTTGACAACTTCTAGCTTGACACCTGGGCAAACTGGCTACTGAAAGGTGTGCTACACTAGCTACACTCTAGATCATAGCAGCAATAACAACCCTATGGATTAGAGAATTTGCTAAATGTTTTCTTCCATGCAAAGCCATCCTGATAGTTTTTAGCTTGGAACTTGAGCAAACTAGCCATGGAAGTGTGTGCTATGCTAGCTATGCTCTAGAGCATAGTAAGCAAAATGAGAGCATAGCATAATACTTAGAGAAATTCTATAGATTTTGACCTTATTTGAACACTTAGCCAAAATTGTAGAAGATTGGCTGTTGAAGCTAACTACAGTCTACTGTAGTGGAGAGCATGGTCCTAGCACTTAGGAAAATTTGTAGAAAGTACTATTGTTCTAACACTTAGAAAATGTTTGCAAATTTGGCACTTGGAGTTGACTACACTCAACACTTAGAAAAATTTGGACAAAGTGCCACCATTTTGACACTTCACCAAATTTGCAATCTAGAAATTGAGATCTAAAATTTTGTGGTGTTTCACGTATGACCACCATAACCTAGCCTCTCCCTTTAATACTACTACCTATTGCAAGATCCCAAGCCTTACAACTTCTTCCTCAACCATCAATACAAGCATTGTAGCCCATAGGGATGCCCCAAGGCTTGGATCAAGCTTTCTAAATGATCCAAGACCTTAATGAAGAGCTATAAAAACTTAAAGCCAATGCAACTAAGACAATCAAGGTTCTATATTTCTACCAATATGATCTTCTAAGCTCTATGGTGCCTCCAATAACTTTCCTCATAAGCTAGCCCATTCCAAACTTCACCAAATACAATGCTGAAGAGTATTCCAATGCACATCTAGTAACCTTCCAATCTAAGTGCCTCTTTTTACAAGCTTGGCCTCATATGATATTAAGGATTTTCCCCATGTCCCTCAAAGGTAAGACTCTAGATTGGTACTGAACCTTACTTAGAGCTTCTATCTATTCCCTTGAAAACTTGATTAGCCAATTTGTTAGCTACTTTAGATACAACTTGAAGCCAGATGTCACATTGGATCAATTAATGAAGGTGAGCTAGGGAGCACTTGAACCAATCAACAGATTCATTCAAAGATGGAACTCAACACTTAATGAGATCCCAGAGCCTACTACTAAAACCCACCTCTTAGCCATTTACAAGGGAGTAGTAAAGAACTTTATTAAGTCAAAGTTATACCACCTAGAGTCCCAGTCACTAAGCCAAGCTTTCTCACAAATAGAAACATTGAGGAGTCAACTGATGCAAGTAATGATCCATCCTATGCAACTTATAAAAACCAACATGTGAGGAGAGATAGCAATAAAAATAGGCAAGAACATACAACTTTGGATACAATAACAAAAGAGACAAAACAAGGAGAGAGGAGGAAATCACCACCATACCACACATCCCTTGACTCATTGCAATCATCCACTTCCTGTGCCCCAAATCAACCAAGATCAAATTTTGGATGGAAGGATAGTTCTAAGTATGCAAACCATATAAAACATAAGAAATTGTATAAAGAGGCTTGTAAGAGGTATGATCATATTTATTACATAGCTAGGGATCCAATGATAGCTACCAAAGATGATCCTAAGGTACCAAGATACTTGAAGCTAGATAGGTATTGTCATTATCATCAGATGGCTAGTCATGACATTGATTTTTGCCTTGCATTAAAGGATGACCTCTAGAAGATGATAAATCATGGTGAGTTGGTGTTGAATGAGCCTAGCTCTCCAAGAGCCAACAATAACTCCTATATCATAGCCTCATTCATAGAAACCAAATGGTTTAATCCTCCTAGGGAATCATTTGTTATCAAAGTGCCATCATGATCCTAAAACACAAGGCTTAGAGAGCCCTTCATCATACAGGTACCATCTTCTTCAACCCCTAAGGAGCCTTTTATCATATGTCTCCCCTCTTCAGTGGCATCAACTTCACAATATAACCAATGAGTTTCTAATCCTCCAAAGCCTAGGAAACCATTTGTTATTCAGGTCCCTACACATTCAACAAGTAAGGCCACAATGAGCCACGACCAAAGCCCACCTATTATGGTCAATAAGTCAAAGGTTAGCATGAAGTCATCTTCATAATGATGACTCAAACAACCTATCACTAAACCAACATCAAAGCCCACTGATGGTGGCCAATAACAAAAGACTTTAAAATAGGCTACACCAAGACCAACTACATCCATGGACAAGGGGCCCAAGGCACACACATCACAACATAAGCCACAAACCAAAGGGAGAATGAGGAGGTTAGAACTACTAAGGCCAAAACATCACAAGACAAGTGGAAGAATTTCCATGTAATTATAAGATAAGAAAAATGATCCCTTAAGCAAAAGAACATATCATAAAAATTGTATGACTTGGTCATGATCTCTCCTACACATAGGGATGCACCTGCTATCCCTATGAATAGAGACATGCTTACCAATAGACAATTGATTCACTCTATCATTGAGTAAACTTCAATTAGGGAAAATGGGCATCAACCCATTCTCAAATTTTGTGATAGTGAAATGAAGATTGACTCTTGAAATAAATAAGTGCTATTTGCCCCTCTCCTTATCACCATACATGTTGGTAGATACAAGGTCCATCATGTTCATGTAGATGAAGGGGTGGCCACAAATATGATAACATATTCCTGTTGGCGACCGTTTGGGACGCGACCGCCAATGAGTGTCCTCGAACAGGATTTAGGTGCCTGCTGGTCTCTGGCTACACCAAGGCCCAGATACCTCCAAATAACCCAGTAGTTAATGTGAGTATGTGTATGTGCTGTTGCGGTGTGCGGTTATGAGAAATGTGACAATTTCATTGTGTATGAACTACAAATGACTTACTTTAAAGAGATTCAGCCAACTTTGCCAAGTACTGTGAGTTCTTGAAAATTTCCTATTTTGTTCAACTACCTAGTCTACGCGGTCCTTATAATACCTGCTTGTAACAAGTAAAATTTTGCAAAAA
>MNCI01006657.1:54410-70517 GCA_015680685.1 Gnetum montanum | reverse complement strand
ACGTGACAAAGCTAATACTAGTCTAGGTGGGAAGACAGCAAACTATGACCTAAGGTTAACGATCTAGGTGCCACAACTAGTCCATCTGCGGAGTTTAACCGGATCGAGCGTGAGAACGCTCGTATTCGTATGGTTGAGTATAGGGGTACCTTGCCACTCATCATTGGTGCCATTGCCAGGGACAGTACTAGTTATCTAGATTAGTTATATCATACAAGGTCACTGTATAGGAATTATCGATATATCTCTTAAGAAGAAGGATTAATTATAAAAAGTCACACACAAATTCACAAACAGTTTCACAATCATGCCTCTCCTACAAGACTATAATATTTCCATACCTAGTGAGTAAATTCATTGGAGAACTGATGAATTATATGACAATGAAGTCTAGAGTACTCAACCTTATGCAGGAGTCCCCTATGTTTATAAACACCCTAACGATACTCAAAGACTCTCGTCATCCAACTCTGACACCTCTAGTGAGGATGAGACATCCCATTGAACGAGGAGGCCCGAAAGGCCTAGGACCTTCTCAAGAACTAACAAGAACTTACTTGGGGATGATTGGAAGACTTACAAAAGTCATAATGATTTTTATAGTTCCTTCTCTTCCTCTACTCCTTCAACATCATATTGTGACATGGATGACTATCTTTCAAGGGATCAGCGTAGAACTAAAAATCGAGCTCACAAAGAAAATCAAGAATGCCAACATAAACAAAGGTAGTGTGGAAGATGATGTGTAGACATTCCACATTTTTAGGAGTTTGATCTCATCCTTCTATCTTTTCTTAATAAGATGAGATCCTAGTTGTCCATGCTTATCCATATTCATGCTTATCTATATCCATGATTGTCTCATCCTTGAATGTTGTTGGAAGAATCCAACTTTATATATTTGTAGCAGCACATACTCATAATAACAGATTTAAGATTAGCAGATTCAGAGAGTCTATTTTTGTTCTTTACTTTCTGCTCAGCATAGGTAGAAGATCTAGGGCCCTTTAGTTTAGATTTTTTAATTGGTATCGGAGCTTGTTAGCTCAAATTCTTGACAACAGATCTCTCCAGAATGGCCCAAAACAACGGATCCGTGTCTCTCCAAATTCCTATATTCAATGGAGAAAATTATGAATATTGGGCAATCAAGATGAGGACATTCATGATCTCACAAGATCTGTGGGATATTGTTGAAGGTGGCTTTCAAGATGTTGATCAAGCTGCATTTCAGTCCTTGACAGAAGATGAAAAGAATGAAGTCAAGAAGCTTAGAAAAAAGGATGCAAAAGCGCTATTCATCATTCAATCTGGGTTAGATCTGACAGTCTTTCCCAAAATCGTCATGCATCAAACAAGCAAAGCTACATGGGATGCATTGGAGATTGCATACAAGGGATCTTTGAAAGTTCGTGTTGTCAAGTTACAAGCCTTCAGGAAAGATTTTGAATCTCTGCAAATGCTAGATTCAGAAAATATCGATCAATACATCATCCGATTTCAACAAGTTCGAAATGGCCTTGAATCCTATGGAGAAACGCTTGAGGAAAGGCGTGCTGTTGAAAAGATCCTTCGAAGTGTGACCCAACGCTATGATCCCCTCGTCGTGGCTATTGAAGAAGCAAGAGATCTCAATAAGATGACCATGGTTGAGCTCGTAGGAAGCTTGAATACATATGAGCAAAGAATTGTTGATTGTGAAGATACACCAGCAAATGCATTTCATGCACAATTCCAGAGATCATTCAATCAAAATCAAAATCAATGATCCTCAAGTGGATCCTCCTTCCAAGGATGTGGACGCGGTCGCGGCAGATCTAGAGGTCGTGGTTGTGGATGATCAAATCCATCAAATAATGGTAAGCATTGTGATTTCTGTGGTACCAACACCCACAATACTAATGAATGTTGGTCTAGGAAAAAGCATGAAACGAAAGGCAAAGCAAAAATTGCAAAGGAGGAAGATCACCAAAAGGGTGAGCAATTGTTTTATACCAAAGAGGATGAAGATCACCTCCTGATCTCTACCAAGGCATCAGATGCTAGCGACACCAACACGTGGTATGTTGATAGTGGGTGCAGTAATCACATGACTGGGAACAAGTCCCTCTTCTCAAGTCTAGAACCATATGATCACCATAGGTAATGGGAAGAAGTTACCCATTGCTGGGATTGGATCGCTTACCTTTACAACCATGCAAGGTAACAACTATGTTATTTCCCAGATCTACTTTGTTCCAGATCTTTCCAAGAATCTATTAAGTGTGGGATAATTATGTCGCAATGGGTATCGTGTTGCATTTGAACAACATATTTGTAAAATATCTAAGGCTGATGATGATAAGGATATTGCTATTATCCTCATTAGCAAAAATCACATGTATAAGTTGCAGATCCAAAAAGATGTTCAATGCCTCACTGTCACCGATAACATCGCATGGTTGTGGCATGCTTGGCTAGGACATGTCAACTTTGGCTCAATGGACCGCATGCAGAAAGCAGGACTCGTAAGAGGTATGCCTAACTTTTCCATGCCCAATAGTCATGATTGTGGCATCTGTCACCTAGGAAAAATCACAAGATTACCGTTTCCTAGGAAAGAACATCGATCTCCAGAAAAATTAGATCTAGTTCATATGGATTTATGTGGTCCCATGCAAGCATTGAGCCTAGGCAAAAACTGCTATTTGTTCATCATTGTGGATGATTTCTCTCGATTCGCTTGGGGTTATTTTATGAAATTAAAGGATCAAACCTTGAGTTTTTTTAAAGAATTCAAGGTGGCAGTGGAAAATCAAAGTGGTCGTCCCATCAAGCAAATCCGAACAGATCGAGGTGGTGAATTTTTATCCCGAGAATTTACGGAATTCTGCAAGAAGAATGGCATTATTCATCAAACAACCACGTCCTATACACCCCAACAAAATGGCAATGCCAAATGGAAAAATAGGACCATGGTTGAAATGGCCAGGTGTTTGTTACAACTGTCTTCCTTGGCGGATACCTTTTGGGCAGAAGCTTGTGCCACCGCAATTTATCTTTTAAATAGGGTGCCTTCCCGATCCATTCAAAATAAAACACCCTATGAATTCTGGCATGGTCGTACCCCCAATCTTTCCCACTTAAAAATATTTGGTTCGCCCTGTTACGTACACATTCCTACCCCCACCTGCCAGAAATTCCATGACAAAGCCAAGCCTTGTATTTTCGTTGGCTATTCTCCCACCTCTAAAGCCTACCGTTGCTATGACCCCACCCAGCACACGATCGTTGATTCCCATGACATTCAGTTTCTGGAGTAGGATTGTTTTAACCTTAATCTTTTTTTTCCAGGCAGCAAATATTTTTGTGCAAGTACCAGCACCGATCCGTTTTTTCCGCCCTGCCAACCCATTTCCAGCAACGCCGTCCTCCCTCCCGCTTCACCAAGATGGTGGCCATCTCCAGCCGCTGCCAACCAGGGACCTCCCATCCTGCATTCTGCTCCCCCTCACCACTGTGCATCTCACCGGCCCCTCTCTTCCCCCAGTTTTGTTGGATCCTCCTCGTTGGAGCCTCTCCTTCCTTCTGCGTGGCCCTCTTCCATGGCGTGCCAGGCGCTGCAACCACAGCCGTAGTTTTCTGAAAACAGCCCGTCCACTTCCTCCCCCACCGCTGCGATGTTCCCAATCTTCTCTGTCGCCATGCCCTCCCCACAATGCACTGGCACCCTACCTTTCCTACAACGCATCGGCCCTCTACCTTCCCCGCGATGCACAGGCGACCTGCCTTCACCAGTCCTCTCCTCTGCACCGACCCCATCTCCTCCTCGGCCATATTCCTCCTGGGTGGCTCTCTCTCACCCTGCCACCCAAATGCTGGATCTGAACTTTAACAGACGCTTCACCCGCAGTCATTCTCACCAGCAGCCTGACCAGTTGCCCCCTAATGCTGCCACCGCTGCTCTCTTCTCCAACGTGGGTGATGAATTTTACGCGCTGCTTACACCGCTGGGGGGGAGCTCTGATGGTTTAGTAGAACCTTCTACCATCGTTGAAGCTGCGCTGAATGCTTGTTGGATAGCAGCAATGGAACATGAACTTCAGCAAATCAATAAAAATAACACTTGGAGTCTAGTTCCTTGCCCGTCTGGGAAGCCTGTCATTGGCTTAAAATGGATATTCAAACTCAAGAGGACTCAATACGATGAACTCAAAAAATTCAAAGCTCGCCTTGTTGCCAAAGGCTATCTCCAACAACAAGGCAGAGACTTTGACGATAGCTTTGCTCCCGTTTCACGAATGGAATCCGTGAAAATCTTTCTAGCGATTGCTGCTCACGCTGGCTATGTGGTATATCAACTGGATGTGGCATCTGCATTCCTCAATGGCGTTCTGAATGAAGAAGTCTATGTGGAACAACCTGCAGGTTTTGTCGATGAAGGCAAACCAGATCATGTGTACAAGCTTCACAAAGCCTTGTACGGACTCAAGCAAGCTCCTCGTGCATGGTACGCACGAATTCATTCATTTTTCATCCAAGAAGGGTTCATTCATCTTCAGTCCCAAACCACAATTTACAAAAAGGTACTCGGAGATGATTTTATTTTTGTCTGTCTGTACGTAGATGATTTAATTTATTTTTCATCTACGAATGCATTAGGAAATGATTTTCTGAATGCTATGCAAAACGAGTTTGAAATGTCTGATCTAGGGAAAATGTCATATTTTTTGGGTTTTCAAGTAATCCAGAGATCAAAATCCATCTCCATATGCCAAATGAAATTTGCCCGATCCTTACTTGAGAAATTTGGCATGCTTACTAGTAATCCCACAGACACACCTCTCTCCCTTGGCATCAAACTTACCAAGGATGATAAATCTCCTTCAGTCAATCCATCTCTATACAGGTCCTTAGTTGGTGGCTTATTGTATCTCTCCAATACATGACCAGATATTCAATATGCTGTGAATTATCTTTCTCAGTTCATGCAAGATCCACATGAATCACATTGGAAAGCTGCAAAAAGAGTCCTACGTTACTTGAGAACTACCATAGATTTTGGGATCACATTCCATTGTCATTCAAATTTCACGGTATGGGGCTACACTGATGCAGATTGGGGAGGCGACCTTGACGATCGAAAGTCAACTTCTGGTTTTTGTCTCTTCTTTGGTCCATCGCTCATCTCTTGGGGATCAAAGAAGTAGTCTTCCATCGCTCTCTCAACAGCAGAAGCAGAATACATTGCTGCCTCTCATGCTACGTCTCAAGCTATGTGGATCCACTCTGTTTTCACTGAAATGGGACTTACACTTGTTCCTCCCATTCGCCTATACTGTGACAGCACAAGTGCTATTGCAATGGCACACAATCCAGTTCAGCATGGACGTACCAAACACATTGACATCAAGCATCACCATCTTCGAAGCCTGATCCAAGAGAATCTCCTCAACATGGTACATTGTGCAACTTAAGCACAACTAGTAGACATTTTCACCAAGCCAATGAGCCATGAAAAGTTTGCATCCTTCAGAGACCTCCTTGGCGTGGAACCTCTTACCGTCATGGGGGGGTTTGTGGAAGATGATGTGTAGACATTCCACATTTTTAGGAGTTTGATCTCATCCTTCTATATTTTCTTAATAAGGTGAGATCCTAGTTGTCCATGCTTATCCATATTCATGCTTATCTATATCCATGATTGTCTCATCCTTGAATGTTGTTGGAAGAATCCAACTTTATATATTTGTAGCAGCACATACTCATAATAACAGATTGAAGATTAGCAGATTAAGAGAGTCTATTTTTGTTCTTTACTTTCTACTCAGCATAGGTAGAAGATCCAGGGCCCTTTAGTTTAGATTTTTCAGGTAGCATCATCCCAACATACAAACTCAAAACCTACTTAGTGATGATGAACCCCTACTGGCCACTACGAGCCTAACACCAATACAAGAGGCTATTTGAATCTCCCCTAGGCATCATAAAGAGAGCCATCTACCTAGGCTCGATTTAAACAACTTTCCTAATTTTTCAGGAGGCTACAACTTACATCCACATAAACATTTACAATCCTTCTACAATGCTTGCACATGGAATAACATTGATAATGAGTGGCAAAAACTTAAGCTCTTTCCCATGACACTCGTTGGCCAAGCAAAAGTATGGTATAGATCATTAAAACCAAATTTAATATGACGTTGGTCAACAATGGTAGAAGTATTTAACAAAAAATATGAAACCTATGCAAGAGTTTCAGCCTTGAGGAAAAAAATCCAAGGATGGAAACAAGCAAAGCAGGAACCCTTGGACATGGCCTTAGAAAGATATTATGCACTGTTAAACAACTGTCCAGGCCATGGGTTTTCCAAGGAAAGGCTAATGTATCATATCATTGATGGGCTACATAATCAAACAAGAGAGACCTTAGGAATGTATTCCCAAGGTCAATTATATGAACTATGAACCCACCAAGTCCAAGAGCTTATTAAGTGGGTAGCAAAAGAAGAGGGAGGATTGGCTACATGGGAGAGTGTTGAAAAACATCAACGGGACCAAAATCTCAACTTAACAAAGGTCCATGATCATAAAAAGGAGAAATTAACCAATCTCAAGGTGGAAATGTCATATTTTCCAACACAAAAAACATTAGAAGAAGTCAAGGAAAAGATCAATAAGATGTTGGAATGGACGTATCAAAAGTGTGGAGAATTTATCAACGTTATTGGAGATAAAGTTTTGACAACCCAAGAAGTAGGACAAAACATTAGACAATAAAAAAGAAGGGATAAGGAAAATCAGAGCCCAACTGCCAATCATACATATGAATGCAACATATGCCTGTATGATCACCCCAAGGGCCAATGCCTAATCTTGTCACATTTATATGAGCATTGGGAAAACACGTTACATCTAGAGTTCGTACAGAGGTACTGTGTTCGATCACAGTGGCAAAAATCCTAGTTGTGGGGGAGACCACCACTAGACTAGAGACATCCTTCATATCATCCGTATCCAAATGCTTATCTTGTTCAACATCTTGTTTCGCCAACTGAGCCAACACACTTTATCTCACCACAGTACCATTCTTCTCAATACTACCAGCCCATACCTTCAACACAACCACTGCTTTGTGTATCCTATACTTCTCCTCATTTTCAACATTCTCATCCTTTCCCTCCTTCTACATCGCACCAACTATTCCTAAGGTGTCTACACCACTACAACAACCCACAAACATTACTTGTGCTCCTACTACCAACAGCAGTGAAAAACCTCCTCAACATCCAAAGCGTCCCTTCTTTAAACATGACCGTAAGAAGAGACAACACAATTTCAAGGCCACTGCATCCTCCAACTCAGCACAAGTCCCACATTGTGGTGCACCCTTACCTTTGAACCCAACACCTCATGTAACTCCATCAAGGCCACCAACTCACACTCCAACAACAATATGGCCCAATGAACACAACCATGGAGAGTAACAACCCAATCCTTGCATACCATATAACAGTCTTAAACATCATAGTGGGTCAACTCATTATCTAAGAACTACATCATATAAATTGCCCCACTATGCTTATTATAACCCAGTGTGTGAAACCCAATGGAGTAAATATGACCAAGCCAGAATACTTTCAAAATGCAAGGATCCCAGTCATCAATTATTAATCTGTGCCATCCTCAACCGTTTAGCTATGAGAGATATCCCTCATTCTAATAAGTAGGATTAATAACCACTTATTATTTTCTTTAATTTTACAACTTTTTATTTTTCAATTTTTTAATTTTTCAACTTTTTGTTTTATCTTTTTATCTTTTTGTGTTTTTGTCTTTTTATGTTTTTTTTATAAGTAATCTCATCTATGAATAAAACGCTCATGTGGATCATTGGTTGGGGTGTGTTCTATGTTATTAAGTCATGAGTGATCAATTATTTGGAATAGTGAGCCCATTACACACATTCATCCATTCTATAAATAAGAGGTTCTGTTCGAGGGTACAGTGATATTCTTGATATTTTTAAAACTTAAAATTAATTTTGTGTTCATTGTTCCCAGAATGAAGAAGGATGGACCAAGAAGGAATGATTAGGGTGTGACATCAAGGGAACTTGTGGATTCTCTTTGGTGACGTTTGTGGGGGTTATCATGCAACGTGGTTGTACTAAGATCTTTGTAGATCTAACAAAAATGGGAGTAAGAGTAATCAAAAGGGCACTTGAAAATCCAATGTTGTTCTAGGGGGTCCCACTGGAAAGACATGCACCCATGCCTGAAGGTTGGCAGCTTCTCTAGATTTAGTATTCAAAAAAAACAAGAAAAAAAAAGTGCCACAAAACAAAAGTCACTCTTCCCTTGAACAAAACACCAAGTGATCGTACGCCTTGTTGTTGTGGTACTCTCGTAGTTACTCATCATGGGATGAAACAATACGATGTCACTGTTTAGAAGGATGGACTTGGTCTTGATCTTAGAATGATGGGTTAATGACACCTTAATCATGCTTCACACGCAAGATTCACTGTCCCTTGGGTTAGTTACCTCATGTCCCAATCTCTACGATCCCTTCTATACTTCATCTCATCTCACTATTCGGGTAATTGTAGCTCATGTGCCATATAGCATAGAATTCTCACCTCATTCTGGTGATATTTACATATGTGCATTTTTTGAAATTAGTGCGAATTACATCTAACCCTTCTAGTTCCCACAGACACTTTAAGTGTGGTTACACAAGGGCATTATAGGTTGGAACCTGCTTTGGGGAGGACCCACTTGTGTAATCTTTTGTAATCTTCGCTTATGACACAGCTCACACACATCATTTCTTACCCTTAGCATATTGCCAACAATTTTCTTTTCCTTATTACCATCACATAGCCTTTTTCTCTACCATCCGAGGTTCTTATTAATAAATTCCACACCATCATAATTTTCGTGCCTTCAGAACTAGTTGAATTACCCTGGAACCCTTTAACAATTGTCCAGATGTCCTTAGTTTACATCGTTTAATTTCAAAGAAATATTAAGAATTTGGTACATTCTCTAAGTGCCCTAAATTTAATGAAAATATATATATGTGAACCCCCTGTGCTAGTCAACATCATTTGCAATTGTTCACACAGGGGAAGTTTTTCAATTCCTCTCTACGACTTGCGATTGTGCGTCCCTTGTTTTCATATCCATAACTCACTCATTGGTACTCCGATTTTCATTCCGTTTGAACCTACTTGAACCCAGAGTGTTCAGCTTAGTCATGGGGAAGGGGCACACGTCTAATACTGCATAAATTTTTTGAAATTCATCATCTCCCAAAGGACATATTTAAGGGTAATTAGTTCTAAAATTAAGAATAAAATGTGTCAAAAAAAATTTCATCCCCTTAGCTATACCAGAAAATTAAATTTGGAAACCACCTAAGCAAAGAGGACTCAACACTATAATCTTTCAGGGACATGTTCTTCTAATAATTAACATCACATAGAAATAAAGTAAATCTATTAAGGCAAGCAATAAGGTATAACCTAACTTTGGTAACAACCTTACTAACGATTGGTCCCGTGTGATTGCAGATGGCCCCGAAACGTGGACAATAGGAAGATCCTGCTCAAGGTGTGATCAAACAATCATGGAGAGGTGGAAGACAAGATCCTACTAGATAACATGCAGAATAGGAGGAACAATCATTTAGCGTTCATCAAGAAGATCCTCCTACTGTATGGTCCAGGTAGGCAGAGACAGGAGATACCCTCTTTGAAAGCAATGCTTGGTACTTAGGGGAAACGTACCAATTTTTGCACAATAAAGAAGAAGGCACCATGGTTAAAATTTGTAGTGTGACTATTGATTTCTCTATTCAAGCCATTTTGGAAGTATTAAACCTTCTGAATATAGGGCCAAAGGTTGCTCAGAACCAATTGGACACTTTCAGAACCAAGCAACTTAATTAACTGTTGACAGAGAATAAAAGGGTGGTGGAAGAAACAGATAAGGCTAACTAGGCTACCTCTATGGCACAAGCACAAAATTATATACATTTCAAGGCACTCATGGCCTTACAAGAGGAGAAAATCTAGGCCATACTTTGATGCCATCAAATTCTAAGACCTGGAGTGCAAGAAAAGGGAAAGACACCAATGGAGGAGCCACTGCCACTAGGAACTACATGAGTTCCACAATTTTGTAATCATAGGATTTTCTTTTGTGTTGTGTCTCAATTTTTTTGACTCCACATTGTGGCATGAATCCATTCTAGTTAGTCAATAATTTCATACCTATCCATTGTGTAATCAATGGAGCTTGTTCTCTTTATAACTCGAGGATGAGTTTTCATTCAGTCGTGGGGGTATGATGTGTCATGAATTTGTTAATTTTGATATCACTGTTGTGATACAGGTGTGATATCACAGTGGTTGTGATATCACTACCCTGATATCCCATGGGCTGAGATATCACGTACGCGATATCACGTCAGCCACCATATCGCGTACGCGATATCGCATCCGTCGTGATATCACGTACATGATATCACATACACGATATCACAGCCTGTAATGTCTATAAATAAGAGGCAAAATTCCAAATTTTAGGCATCTAGTTTAGTTCCTTAGTGAAGCTTTGGCAATCTAATCCCTCCAGAGATAGAATATTTTCTAGTGTCTTCTCGCAGTGTGTTGAATGTAATTGTACGACATCCTTTATTCGAGTGTGATGTACTTGGACATGCACATGACTGGAAATAAAGATCAAGATTACTTCATCATTGCAGCATTCACTTTGTTATTTATTTAATTAATTGTTATTTACTACTTTCCTAGTTAATACTCTCTCACCCTTAAACTCACGTTAGAACGTGGAATGAGTACGACTTGATTACGAGCATTTAAGTGTGACTACTTGGTAACCCAGTAGCGTACCTAGGATTTATGCTTAGTAATCCTAGTGGTAGTCATTCACAAAGTCCAAGATGTGTACGAATAATCAAGGAATGGATGCTCATCACACTTAGGCTAGATTAGATTCTCTTAGCTTTCCTCCTAGCTTAGTTAATATTACCTTCCATTGCCTTCAGGAGTAGCATTAGATTAGGAACACATAATACACCTCACTCTAGACTAAACCATACATGACAAAGCTAATAATATTCCAAGTGGGAAGATAGTGAACTGAGACCTAAGGTTAACGATCTAGGTGCCACAAATAGTCCATCTACGGAGTTCGACCGGATCACGCATGAGAACGCTTGTATTCGTATGGTTGAGTGTAGGGGTACCTCGCCACTCATCACTAGGCATATGAATAAGTTACAATCCATGCAATAGTTTCTTAAGAAAGGGGTTCACTATGAGTGGGCACCACAATGCCAAGAGGCCTTTGGAAACCTTAAGCAAGAGTTGGCACAACTATCGATAGTTTATCCTCTACAAGAGGGTAAATCATTTTACATCTACCTTACTAAATTTGATGCATCCATTGCCTCTCTACTCTATACAAAACATGATGATGAAGTAAAGATGCCAATATACTACCTTAGCCATGCATTGGTTACCCATGAGACTTGATACACTGAAGTGGAGAAGTATTATATAGCACTACTCTTCTCATTAAAGAAGTGGAGACACTACCTCTTTAGGAGCTAGTGAACATCATTTACAAAGATAATGTAATTAAATCCATAACAAATAATGTCTACAAGAATAGCTATATAGATCGATGGAAAGCCATAATAGTGGATTTTGACCTTCATTACATCTCTCAATCCTCAACGAAAGGTCAAGCTATAGACATACAACTCATGGTATCACCTGTTGATGACCAAGCAACCATAGATCTTGAGCTTCCTAATGAACATGTCAAAACTATTAGCCAAGTGCCCAAGGGCTATGAGGTGATCATGCCATTTGATAGAGCTTAAACTTCCCATGGGGCCAATGCTACTATCATCATAACATTTCCATCTGGTGAAATTTGATCCTTCACTTATCATTTTGAGTTTCCATGTACCAACAACATAGCAAAGTATGAGAGTTTGATTAGGGAAATGATGATAGCTCATGACCTAAGAATCAAGCAATTAATGATCAAAGGTAATTTACAACTTGTGGTCAACCAAGTAACTAAGGTTTATGCATGTAAATCCAAACATTTATGACCTTATTGTGACCTAGGAAAGTGTTTGTTACAATAATTTATAAATGCTAATATCCAACACATACCTCAAAATGAGAATTCCATAGTTGATGACATTGTAATGCTAGCCTTCAATGTGATGCCAGATGTGTTTAGTAAGTTGTCCACCTTGATTGTGGACTATGCTATATCCATCATGCAAAGTGTTGAGGATACCTTTGTGGTTGTAGTTCATACTACTCTTACTAGGGGGTGGTATGATGATATCAAACTTTACCTTATGCATGGTGAATCCTTATGAGGCTTGACTACTATTCAAAAGGATACTATACATAAATGATCAAAATAATATATCATAGTAGGCAATAACACATTATGTTGACGGTCCTATAATGGTGTGTTGTTAAAGTGCTTAGGTAAAATTGAAGCCAGAACAGTCCTAGAGTAGGTTCACAAGGGTGTTTGTTGAGGACATATAGGACCTAGAGCTATGGCCACTAAGGTTAGATGGTTAGGTCACTACTAGCTCTATATGAAAAGTGATTGCATGCAGATGTTTTAGACCTATGACACATGCCAATGGCATAGCAATCTCATACACATACCACTAACTAAATTACACACTACTTAGATTACTTGATCATTTCAATGATGGGGGTGGGATATCATTGGATCTATAATGCCTAAGTCTTCCAGATGGCATAGTTTCATCATCACTGCAACTAAATAATTTACCAAGTGAGTTGAAGCTATTTCCTTAAAAAGGAAAACATCTAAATAATTCTGTAAATTTATCCTAGATAACATAGTAGCCCATTTTAACATACCCATGACCATAGTCACAAACAATGGACCATAATTTAGTAGCCAAGAAATAATGGATTTCTATGATGACCTAGAAATTAAGTGTTCTTTCTCATCACCTTATTACCCTCAAGCCAATAGACAAGCAAAAGCAAGTAATAAGGCCATCATCAACTTGCTCAAGAAGATGCTAAACAACAATAAGCACAAATGGCATGAGTAGTTTGTCCATGAACTTTGGGCCTATCAAACAACCTACTGCACAACCACTAGTGTAACTTCTTATAGCTTGGTTTATGATTCTAAAGCCATTTTACCTCTTGAATACCAAGTTTTGTCACTCTAGGTAGCCTTGACTAGCTTCATAAATGATGAACAAACTAAGAAGTTGTGGACCATGGACCTGAACTCCATGGAGGAGTAATGAATGTAGATGCTTCCTCACATCGAGTAGTATCAAGAGAGGAAAAAATAACAACACCATCATAACTTGACCAAGCGTAAGATCAAGGAATATGACCTAGTCCTCAAAGTCATCCATGAGCATGTGGATAAATTCTTAGCCAACTGGGAAGGGCCCTTCATAGTCACTAGAGCCTAAGATAACAAAGCATTTAGGATTGTAGACATGGATGCAAATGAGTTGGCCAATCCTATTAATCATTCCTATTTAAAGCCATATTACATGTAGCTTATAGCAACCTTCATAGCCAACATTAAGCAAGTTTTCACAAATCTTTTAATAGCCTACTTAGGCCTTAAATCAGCAATACAACCTTCCGAGGCCTTAAACTAGTACCATGGTCCAAGGTCTTAAAATAAAAACCTTGGTGCCTTGTGTAGCTCTTGCTTTGTTCATCACCTCATCATTCTATGTGGCATATATGCATTGTATTATTATAACATGCTATGTTTCTTAGTTTTCTTGTCTTCTTGGAATTGTGTTTGTAGGATGACACATGAAGCCATTGCAAAGATGCAACTCATCATAGTAGAAAGTCACCATGTAACTGTTGGACGAGACCGCCAACAAGTGTCCTCGAATAGGATTTAGGTGCCTGCTGGTCTCTGGCAACACCAAGGCCCAGATACTTCCAAATAAACTCAGTAGTTAATGTGAGTATGTGTGTGTGCTGTTGCAGCGTGCGGTTGTGAGAAATGTAACGATTGCGTTGTATGTGAACTACGAATGACTTACTTTAAAGAGATTCAGCCAACTTTGTCAAGTACTGTGAGTTGTTAAAAATTTCCTATTTTGTTCAACTGCCTAGTCTACGTGGTCCTTATAATACCTACTTGTAACAAATAAAATTTTGTAAAAACATTTGAGCACAACTCCGCAATCTACTCCTAAGTTTCCCCAGAGAAAGAGATAGTTCCACAAGAAAACTAGAAATAAAGCAAGATTCGATGGAAATAAGCAGAAAATAAAAGAAAGTAGATTTGTGTAGACCTCAAATATTTAAACAAGGTAAAATGACATGAGTAAACACTTCGCAATAAAGCTATCCCAAATTCAATATCTACGAATTGTTCAAACTTCCAAGGCTTAAACAAGCAATATCTTCAAGACAATCCTATTATGCTACCAAAAATTGCTGCATAAACTACCACGTACGAGACTCCATTTTCACTAGATAATAGATGTCAACGATTGCATTCAAACTGAACCTTTAAAAGACTTGACAATTTTTGATTGAAATACCACAGGAGTTCAGTTTAAAGATAGAAAGAAGCTATTCTGGTCCCATCAAAATACCAAAGATTTTCTGAACCCTCTTGACTACTGAATTGTTCAACGGTGTGACTACAAACAGAGGCTCTCTTACAACAATCCCAATAGCAGTTCCCACACGTTGCACAATAATGAAATTTACTACTAAAATGCTCTTAAGGCTTTTAAACACAAGCGCTTCTATGGAAAAATTTTAATAGAAATTTCTATTGGGCAACAAGAACAGTAAGAGCAATCTAAAAATCCCAAAATTACTTGCCAAGGATGATACTATCTAAACCACTAGCTAAACAATTTAAACAAAACAAAAAATAAAATACATAACTCACAGGACCATGACAAAGAGGCTGAAATCTTTATTCTAGCAAGCCATCTTGCAAGCAATTGTCATAACTTCTTCTTTACAAAATGCTCTTCTCCCCAAGACTCAAATTGTCTCCAAGTGAGAGCCCAAGTGCTAACTAGTAGCCTTCAAAGTGTGATGTATGAGACCCCAAGTGTGATGATGATATGTTCTCCCTCATCTTTATCTCTACCTTGAAGCCCTTTTATAGGTGTCAAAGGTAGTTACATAGGAAAAATATCTCACCTAACTTCTCTCCCAAGTGACTTGCCCAACAAGTTAGGGAGTATTTAACTTAAGAAGTTAGGAAGTTAGGGAATAGATAAATATTGTTTATGAAAAATAATTCCAACAATCTCACATAATTGTTCACAAGTATATCAATAATCTTTGCTTTTTTCTAGGATTTGGAGGATGCTTATGGAGCTCTTAATGTTTTAATAACAAGATGATAATACAACATTTACCTTGGAATAAATGTTGTGGGTGCCTTGTTCTTAAATATTTAGTGGATATGTAAAAATGACCGAAAAAATCAAATTGGAAACTTTAAGCCCGAATGCAAGGGTGCTAGACCTGGAATAGTTATCAAACATTTCAGAAATATCCCGCTCTTGTCCAGGATCATTAGCAACCACCACCGTGGGAGAAGGCTCAACAGCTGCACTCGGCACCGTTGCTACATTTGGTTACTGGGAGAAAGATCTGGAAATGGATGTAATTCACTAGACGGATAGCCCTGGATCATAGGGTTTCGGTTGCCTAAACTGTTTTATTTTGCCCCAAATTCGCTAGGGCTTCCTGCGTTTTCACGTTTTCGTAAATCGTTCTTCAAAATTCCTGCCATTGATTTCAGGGTTTAGAGCAACTGCATCGTAGATCTGCTGCTGCGGTAGAGCACCCTTTTGTTTGTTTTTTAAAATTTAATGGCGAGGGTTCAGCGGCACGGCATCCACGCGGAGGTCTTGGTGACTCCGTTTGCCCTGGCACGGGCGGCCAATGCTGCTTATGGTTTGCAATTTTAATGCTGATGTCTACTTTTCTGAGTTACACGGCACGGCACACATCGGCGTCATTGGAGGCAGGCGAATCAACTGTATAAAGCTTGAATT
>MNCI01006657.1:9543-40788 GCA_015680685.1 Gnetum montanum | reverse complement strand
TGATCTTGTTGGAGAAATAGGGTGTTGAACATAATAAGCATTTGGTGCTGCGACATACGAAGGGTATGGTCTAGTTGGTGGTGGCCTCCCCCATGATTGAGGTTTTTGCCACTGTGGTTGGACAAAATATTTTTGTACGAGCTCTGCATGTAACATTCCTCCCCAATGCTCATGTAAATGTGACACAACTAGACAATTGGCCTTTGGGGTGATCATATCGACAGATGTTACATTGATATATATGATTGGCAATTAAGGTCTTATCCCTATTCTCTTCTACACTTTGTTTCGATTATCGCATGTGTCTTGTCCTGTTTCTTGATTTAGCATAGTTTTTCCTCTAATAATGTTGGCATATTCTCCACATCTTTCATGTACCTAGTCCATCATCTTATTAATCTTTGCCTCAATTTCATCTAGTGATTGCAGGATTGGTAAAGATGATTCCACCTCCTTGAAGTGAGTTGATTTCTCCTCTTCATGATCATGGATCCTTGTTAAGTTAAGATTTTGGTCCTGTTAAGAACTTTCAACATTATCCCATTTGGCTATTTCTTCTTCTTCTTTTACTATCTTCTTGATAAGCTCTTGGAATTAATGGGTTCGTAGCTCATATAGTTGACCTTGGGTGTACATCCCTAGGGTCTCCCTTGTTTCATTACGAAGCCCATCTATGATATGGTACATTATCCTTTCCTCAGAGAACCCATGGCTTGGGCAGCTATTTAATAGTGCATAATATCTTTCTAAGGCCATGTCCAAAGGTTCATGTTGTGCTTTTTTCCATTCTTGGATTTTTCTCCTCAAGGTTGACACTCTTGCATAGGTTTGATATCTTTCGTTGAAAAGTTTTACCATTGTCAGCCAACGTCGAATTGATTTTGGTTTTAACGACCTATACCATACTTTTTCTTGGCCAACGAGTGTCAGAGGAAAGAGCTTAAGTTTTTGCCACCCATTATCAATATTTTTCCATGTACAAGCATCATAGAAGGCTTGTAAATGTTGTTGTGGATCTGAATCATAGCCTCTTGAAAACTTGGAAAAGTTGTTTAAATCAAGCATGGGTAGACAACTTTCCTTACGATGCCTACGAGCTATTTGAACAGCCTCTTGTATTTCCATTAAGCTTGTAGTGGCCAGTAGGGGTTCATCATCATCGGGTAAGTTATGCTTTCATGTGTTGGGACGACGTTGTCTTCATTTATGTTTATAAGAAACCCCCAACTCAGGTTTCGTACTCCAATCTTCATTGTCATAATATTCATTGGTTCTCCAATGAATTACCTAACTAGATGTGGCATTATTATAGTCTTGTGAGAGAGACATGGTTGTGAATTGTGTGTGAATTAATTGAATTTTCATTTAATTTCTTTTCTAAAGGCTATATCATTAATACTTGTTACAACGATCTCGTATGATATAACTAATCTAGATAACTAGCACCATCCTCGACAACGGCGCTAATGATGAGTGGCTAGGTACCCTTACACTCAACCATATGAATATGTTCATGCACGATCTGGTCGAACTCTGTGGATAGGCTAGTTGTTCTATCTAGATAGTTACATGTTGATCACAATTCGTTGTCTTCCCACCTAGACTAGTATTTGCTTTGTCACGTATGGTTTAGTCCAGAGTGAGGCGTATGATGTGATCTTAAATTAGTGCTACTCCTAGAGACAATGGAAAATAATCTTGATTAAACTAATGAGTAATAGGAAATGAGTCTAAGCTATCCTAAGTGCAATGAACATCTGTTCATTAATCATCCATACACATCTTGGACCTTGTGCATGACTACTACTAGGATTACCATGTGTAGATCCTAGGTACGCTACTGGGTTACTAAGTAGTCACACTTAAATGCTTGTGATTAAGCTGTACTCATTCTTCATTTAACAATAATAGTAAATGATGATAAATAAATATTAACTAAGAAAATAATAAATAACAATAATAATTAAAAAATTAAAACTAAGTAACTTCTGCAATGATGAAGTAATCTCGATCTTTATTTCTGGTCATGTGCACATCCAAGTACGTCACACTCAAATAAAGGTGTCATACAATTACAAGCATCACACTGCAAGCATGCACTTGGGAAAATAATCTAACTCCTACAGAAACAAAATGCAGGGGCTTTGCTACAACTACTCAAAAAGATTCCTAAATGAGGCAGAAGGCCCTCTTATTTATAGGCTGGGATAGGCGGCTACATAAACAGGGCCACGTCGATGCAGGAAGGCTACGTCGATGGGCCCGCGTCGATGCAGCTGCGTATATGGGGTCCTGTATACGCGGCCTAGTCGACACATCGACTATATAGTACTTCATCAGCTACTACACATTTTACCTGTAATTAAATAGAGTCAGTACACAACTAAGTGGGAAGCCTTTACACTTCCCCTGCTAGATGGTTGACAAATGCTACACTAGAGGAGAGGAGTGGGGTACAAGGAAACCTACAACCACTATTAGTATTATGCATGTTGAAAACAACACACACCATATCACCCATAATGCTAACATACTATAATACAATCACAGATAAAGCCATAGTTCAACATCATCTATCATGCCCATGTCATCATACCCATGATATACTGTAAATAGTCCATGATCCACACAATCATAATCCAAGCAGAACACCTATTATCAATTATATGACTCACAAACCAATACTATCACATACATAGCCCATGTGGTTGCTAGCATATCCATGCTCAATGTAGCATGTGAAACATTGCCATGAGTACTCATAACATCCATTGCCTATAGGTCTTTTATTAGTCTTTATTTATCCAATTGATGCTAGGGTATGTCAACTTGTGACCTGTAACCACTAGCCTTCTAGAGGATGGACGATAAGGAGGAACACACCTATGCCACGTACTAGTCATAGGGACAAACACACATACACTCTCCCACTCTCAAGATTAGGCTTGAGATAGGAGCCTAGGGGTCAATCAATACTACCTCTAGGATGCCTCATCACCAACCAGTCCACACCCTCATAATAGCACCATCCACCAATGACCATCACAAGCATCGTTAGGAAAATAGGTATACATTTCGGCTAGCTTAAATCAACACATGTCATAAGCACAACACACCTAAACAAACATAACCATACATATCCACACATAACATCCATTAAAATAATACCATGATTTAACAGAACAACATGAAGACCTCGATATGACAAAACAATACCATTTCTCAAACTGTTACAAATCACCATTATAATAAAATTTTAAATGATATATGCCTAAAGAGAAAACTAATCCCATGATTAGAAAGTACTTCCCAAAATGATCCCAATGACATTAATTTAACCTAAATCAAACTCCTAGAATCAAAGTTATGCATGTTCAAAGTTTGGTTAAGATAATAATATTTAAACAATATTTAATTATCACCAGGAAGGATTGGAATTTCCAAAAAATGGTCACACCCCATGAGGCCCAACAAATATCATATTCCAATCATACAAATCTCATCAACACCACATATCATATTCTACAAGTCCACATCATCCCATACATTACATATATATTAATGCACAATTCGTAACTAAAATCAGAAAATTTTGGAAAATAGACAAAATAACATGTCCAAGCTCAATCTTTGAACTATTCACCCCACATACCCACATCACATAATCATATATACTAATCCAACACATAAATACAAGGAAAAGGTAAAGGTAATCCACCAATTAAAAGTTGTTGGGTAGAAAGGCCAAAATAAGTAAAAAAAAAAAAAACTTCAAAATCTAGTAGGACTCTATTTCTTTTCCAAAAAGTTCTACACCTATGTAGATATAACTGCAACAATCCCAAATCTAGGTTGAAAGTAAGGAAAAATTGTCTAGAAAACTCAAAATTCAGAAAAATGTGGAATAGAAGAAGAGCGAAGAAAGAAAAACAAAAGAACAAGCTCCTATGCATTTCTATTAACATGAACAAAAAAGTGAAACCCAAAATCCAATTTCTCTTGCAAGGGGTGGTGAGGCAATGGTAAAACAAAAACAACATAAAACATATACTTTTACTTTATGCTTTAAAAAAACAAAAGAAAAACCAATGATGCACTTTTCTCATGTGATGTGAGTTCACTTTTTCTCTTTTTTTTTTCCATTTGAATTCTTTATTATTTTTTAATGCATGATTTTCATAAGTTATTTTTATAGGATTATTTTCCCATTAAGACAATGTATATGGGATTGATACCTAGAACAACGTCATGAATCTATGAAGGGGAAAGGATTTAATGATTCCTCATTCCTATTGTACCAAAAAGATAGTGGAGAGCCCTTCTTAGGGGGTTTTCCATTCAGTCAAATTCCTCTCTTTGACTTTAGTAAATGAGGTCAAAACCAAAACCTATAGTCCACAATTCACAATCCTAGGTTTGATAAGAATGGATCCAATGACAAAGAAGAATCCAAAGAGGCAAGGCAAGGTAGGGATGCAGACAAAAAAAAAGATTGTGATTGTGACCACAATCGCCAAAGAGAGGGTAGCAGGCACTACAATGATGCTAGTCCTCCTTCTTCTTCACCTTCATCATCATCATCATCATCTTCTAGCTTTGATCATAACCACAAGGGGCATGATCGAGATGCAGGTGACCAATGGGATTGTAATGATCAAAGGGACCATCAGGCAAGGCAAGACCAAGGATGTAGACAATTAAGAAAGACCTATCACCATGAGTGAAGGGGTAGTAGAGGGCATCGTAGGCAACAAAATCATGGCCTCATTGAGCCTTTGCTTACTACCTAAAGTATGCTAAACATTGTAGAGGTAGTAAAAATTCCAACAAGGCATGTAAAGGATAGTCAACTCAAAAGAATAAACATGAACAATATCACTTTATTCGAAGGGGGATATAACTCAAATCTGCAAAACCATCTCTAAGCTTTTCAAGATGCATGTGCCTTGCAATATATAGAAAATGAGTAGCAAAAGCTTAAGTTGTTCCCACCAACACTCATTAAAGAAGCTAAAAAATGGTATTGGTCCTTAAACAATGGAGTACCATGCTTAAATTATTCAATGACAAATATCAAATGTACTCTAGAGTGTCCAACTTGAGAAGGTAGATCTAAGGATGAAAACAAGGAACACAAAAACCCTTGGATGTTGCCATAGGCTAATACTATCCCTTAATGCACAGATGTCCTAGCCATGATTATTCTCAATTAGACCAAGTTTGTCACATTGTAGATGGGATTCACTCTAAAATGAGGAGAACCCTTGGCATTGATGCCCAAGGGCAACTATCAAAATTAAGCATCCATCAAATCGAAAGATTGATTGAGTAGGTAGCTAAAGAGGAAGGTGAATTAAGAAAAAGAGAAAGTGCAAAAGAGTACAACTGTGACCCTTCCATTCATAAGAGGGAGGTTCAATTCTATGACAATGAGAAAGAATCAGCACTTGATAAGGTGGTAAATAGAAAAACCTTACCACTCCAAAAATTTTAATTTGAAATTATGGCCAAGGTTGATTAGTTATGGGACTCCATGGATAGCAAATTTCAAGCTATCCTAAAACTTTCTAAACAGTCCAAGGAACAAGGTAGTAATCATGAGCATAGGAGGCATAAGTAAGCTAAATGTGCCTATCAAAGAGGTAAAGGTAAGGTTGCTAAAATAGAAGAAGTTGTGGGAAGCGAATTAGATGATAATGGTGGGTGTGACATTTGCCAGTATGAACATCCTAAGGGATGTTGCCCCATAGTGTCACACTTACAGGAGTCTAGGGTGTACGCTTTCAATCCATGACTTACCTAAAGGCAAAACCCATAGGATTGTTTTATCCTCAAGGAAATTCTAGGCAATTCTAGGCAATTCTACCAACAAGAACAATATTATCCAAGTGGAACTCCACCGTAACCATATGAGTAGTATCAAATTCCTTCGAATCTCCTACAAACCAAACACCACATAGGATCCATACTATGATGCTTATTCATGTCATATTTGATTGGATCTATGCTAGAAACCTTCCCAGGAAATTAGCTAATCTTGGAAGCCCTCTTATTTATTTATAGATTGCTAGGAATGAACCATGCAAAGCTCTTCTCAACTTAGGTTCTAGTGTTAATAAAATTTCTCATAAGATGTATACTGCATGAAACCTACCTCATCTTAAGAAGAGAAATATTATATTAGAATTAGTAGACTAGTCCATCACTGTTCTATTGGAATTGATAGAAGACAACGTGACCATTGTTTGTGGGTGGTCTTATCCTACTGATTTCCTAGTGATCAAGGTGGAGAACTACAAAGGAGACTTCCCAATCATTATGGGAAGGACATGGCTAAGCATTGTTGATGCAAAAATGGACATCAAAGATCTTTCCTTGGAAATATCAAAAGAAAATGCATTTGGAAAAATCGGGAAAAAGTGAGTTCCATGCATCACGTGCAATGATACAAGATCCAATTTTGTGCAGAAACTCTAGGCAGTGAAATGAGCATCCATCTCTACATGCAAGTAGTATGCACTAGAAGTAGAAATTTAAAGGTGTCTATATGTAGTAGCCACAAAAAAAGAGGGCACCCAGTCACTAACTACTGATCCTGAAAGTAGCACACTTTGCATGAAACCAATCAAGATCTTAACATGTGCATATGTTGTAAGCATGAATGAACTAGAGCAAGTTCATCACCAACTCTCTAATGATGTAAATGATGATACCTATTAGGGAGAGTTGGAAATTCTTAAAAATTTCAAGCAAGAGCCCCTTGAACTAAAAATGCTACTAACCAACATGGAATATGTGTTCTTCAAAAATGGAAAGCCAATCATAATCAATGAAAATATTTCTCTAGAACAAAAAAAGATGTTGTTGAATGTAGTTGGAAAATGGTTAGTATCTTTTTCTTGGTCATATCATAAACTCATAGGGATTGATATTAGCATCACATCTACACTAATCCGGCCATGAAGCAAAAGAGGCAACCATAAAGGTGATTAAACCCCAAACTAAAGCAAATCATCAAAGAATAAATTGAATAACTTCTCAAAGTAGGGTTCATTTATCCCATTGCAGATAGTGAATGGGTTAGTCCACTCATGAATGTGCCAAAGAAAGATGGAAAGTGGTGGGCCTACATTGTTTTTTGCTACTAAATCTGGCAACATTCAAGGATCATTTTCCATTTCCATTCATTGATCAAGTATTAGACACAATCTCTAAGCATTGCTACTATAGTTTTCTAAGCATTTCCATTCATTGCTATAGCTAAATCTAGATCGTGCTAGAGGACCAGGCCAAGACAACATTCATGAGTTCTTTGGGAACGTTTGCATATCACAAGATGCCATTTGGTCTATGCAATGCCCCTGCTACATTACAATGCCTTATCTTAAGCATTTTTAACAGCAAATCAGTAGTGGTGTGGAAGTCTTCATGGATGGATTCTCCACTTATGGAGCTACATTTGATCAAGTCCTAGACCACCTTAAGCAAGTATTAAAATGATATGTTGAAAAAAATTTGCAGCTCAATTGGAAAAAGAGTCATTCAATGGTCTAGGAAGGCATTATACTGGAGCATTGAATCTCATAAGCAAGAATTTAGGTAGACCCTAAAAAAATAAGGGTCATCCATAGAGTAACTATGACCCTACCAACTAGAAATTATTAAAGATGTTCAATCATTTCTTAGACATATTGGCTACTATGAACAATTCATAGAGAATTTCTCTACGATTGCAAAACTGTTGGTGGAATTGACAAAGAAAGATGCTTTATTTGTCTAGACCACAGAATGTGAAAAAGCATTCTAGCAACTGAAGGAGAAACTTATAGAAATTCCAATCCTACATGCACTCGACTAGTCCATGCCATTTCATGTCATGAAAAATGCATCAAAGTATGCCTTGGAAGCTATGCTTATGCAGATGGATGATAAGAAATGTTCATACTACATCCACTGCACTAGCCAAAGCATTATGGATGTACAACTAAACTACATCACTACAAAAAAGTTCAAGATTTAAATACTTGGATACAAGGTGTTTATGCACATAGACCACAGTGCCATCTGCTTCCTAATGAATAAGCCAATGGTAAGCCCCTATGTCATATGGTGGCTGGTGATCTTAGAAGAATTCAATCTCACGATGGTAGATCAAAAGGGCATTGAGAATGTGGTTGCTGACCACTTTTCTTAGTTGCAATGGGACAACAAAAAGGATGAAAGCCCACTATCTAATATGTTTCCTGATGAACTCCTCTTTGTTGGGGCTATAACTGAACAATTGGTCGATGAACCTAAATGGCATGATTACATTCTTACCTATCTTCTTACTCAAGAGATGTCACAAGGGTTGGACCACCGAAAGAGACAATAGTTTCTTCACCAGGTGAAATGCTTCATGGAGATCAGTGGACACCTCTACAAGGTGTGTGCCAATGGCCTGGTTCGATGGTGTGTCCCTAATGTTGATCAACTATGCATTCTCCAAGATTCTCATTAAGGTCCTTGTGGGGGCCACTATGCTAGGAGACACACGGAAATTAAAATCCTAATGGTAGGGTACTATTGGCCAAAATCCTTCAGGGATGCTCATCAATATGTTCACTCTTGTGAATGCCATCAATGAGATGGTGGAATGAGTGCCCAAATGGAGTGATCTTAACAATGGATTTAACCACTAAAATTCTTTAACATCTGGTGCATTGATTACATGGCTCCCATCACATCCATGTCAGATGGAAAGGTGTACATCATAGTCATTGTTGACTATTATATGAAATGGGTAGAAGCAATAGCCATCATTAAGTATACATCTTCTACTGCTGCCCAGTTTGTACAAGAAAATGTTATAAATAGGTTTGTTGTACCACATGCATTAATTTCTAATAATGGAACTCACTTTATAGGCAATACTTTTTGAAAGCTCATGCAACACTTGGAGGTTGAACATAAACTCATAACATCCTACCATCCCCAAGCCAATGGTTAAGCTGAGGTTATCAATAGGGAAATCACAAAGATTCTAACAAGAATTGTTAGCAAATATAGGAAAGACTACAGCATGAAACTCAATGATGCTCTCTAGGCCTATTTCTTAACATGGAAACTTCCTAGTGGCTACTCTCCGTATGAGCTTGTGTATAGAAAATTACCAACACTTTCTATTCAATCTGAGCTCTGTACACTTTCAATAGCCTATGACCTCGACCTTGACTTAAGTCTATTACAAAAAGAAAGATTAATAAATCTCAACTTGCTAGAAGAAACCCAATTAGTAGCCCTATCATCAAACAAGATGCACAAGGCATTCAACAAAAAGCGCCATAACCTTAAAATTAGGAAAGTCAAATTTCAACTGGGAGATAGGATTCTCTACTAGAATTCCACACATGTACCTCAATGAACTAAGTTCCATATGTTGTGGGAAGGAGCTTATATAATTTATGAAAATTTTCCTTCTAAGGCCATGATGATCTACAAACCTAAGAGCCTAGATAAGAAATAGCTAGTCAACATATGACAAGTCATACCTTTCCATGAGCATAAGCTAGCTAATATAAAAAGTGCCTCATCGGATGGACAACCATTCTCAATATTTTAGATCTCCTCCATTCAACTTAGTCATGGGGGAGATGGTCATCCATGATAACCATTAAGCAACTTCTTAGTTTTTCATATTTTTGTTTTACAACTTTTTGTCTTACACATTCTTTATTTTACACTTTTTGTTTTCTACATTATTAATTTCTTAAATTTTTTGTCTTACAACATCATTACTGCATTTTCTTTTTCTTAAATATTTTAAAATTTCTTATATATTTTTCTTTATTGAAATGTGATTTTCTTATCTTGTTTTAATAATAAACATCTTATTGCCAACTCGATACAGTGTGATTAAATTGATGTGGGTATGTGTTATCTAGTTATTTGATTGTTGGTGTATGGATTCTAGCTTTGAATTTTATTACGGATAATTAGGACATGGTTTCTTTTTCATGCAACAAGCAATGAGTCCACAACATCCACCCATCCACAAACTTTATGGTTTTCCTTGTTCTAGAAATGTGCAGTTCCTTTTTCATTAATAAAATTATAATGAATTTATGACTTTGGTAGTTTTCGTATTTGGAAAGGATTCAAAGGTTTGAAAAAGGTGTAACTTCAAGGGGATTCGATATTCTTTGTGTCTTTCTACTTGCCTAGGTGCATGTGTGTTTTCATGGATTTCTTATTGTTCTGTGTTGACCAATAAAAGGAAGTTGAATAAGTCTTTGCATGGTCTGGTTCTCATCATAAAAAATGATGGGAATTCAAAGCACACCCCTTAAACAAAATAAATGAGCTATAAGTACTGGTTATGGAACTAGAACGACATGTTACCCATGCCTAAAGGTCCCTCTACCTAAGGCCCTTCCTCACTTCCTACTTCTTTTTTCTTCTCTAATAAGGAATGGTGGTTGTTCTATGTGAGAACTCTTGTGTTTCAGGGGGGTGGACTAGTCTTAGAATGGCGATGCAATGTCATTGAATATGGTTGGTTTTGATCAAGACTAATGATGGATTTTATCAGGTCATTTAACTAATGATGGGTTAGTTAAGTTCTTTATCCTTAGACATTTTCACAATCAAATCCTTTTTCTTTCCCCATCAATGACATCCAATTGTGCACATCTTCACAATTTTTTTTAATAAAATATTTTATTGTTGCTATTGTGAATTTTTACAACCTCTTCAAGTATTTCCTTGCATTGAACTTTTTCAAATTTAATGGACCTCTTATTCATGTTACCCTATTTGTTAGTCTTCTCACTAACACTACTAAAGGAATCAATCTACCACAAGCACAACCTAGCCAAGTGTAACCATCGATGAGGCAAGGTACTTAATAGCTATGTGTTACACATTGCACACTAATCCATGATATTGTTGTTATTACAATGGGAAGTGTCAAATGTAAGTGGGACTATCTTCACCAAGGATTATGTGTCAATACCATATGACGAGGATCATTCATGATCATTAGATCTTCTCCCTCACTCATCAGCTCCGAGTTGGATGTTAGTTTTACCTAGGGTATTCTCTTCTCTTGTCGTGAACACCCAATTTTGTAAAACATTGTACACCTATATACTCAAGCACTCAAATTCTATCTATTCCATTTGAGTGAGTTTGTATGTCAATCAATAATCTCATACCTTCCCAATATTTTGTAAAGAACTTGTTTCTCCTCTTCTTCACTTGAGGATGAGTTTTCATTCAATCATGGGGGTATGATGAATCATGTTTTGACTAGCTTTGATATCAAATATCCAATATCGGAGCCTCAATATTAGATACCCAATATTGGAGCCTAAGACATGATGTCGAATATCCAATATCATAGGGCATATGCCAGCCTATAAATATAGTTCTTGGGCTCATAGTTTGGAGTAGTTTTTCATAATTTTTTTTGTCATAACATAGTGAAGCTCTTTCATTTTTTTCTCCAAAGTTATAATATTTTTGAGTGCCCACATTAGAACTCTGAGTGTGTACGAACCTTTATTTGAGCATTGATATACCTGAGCACATCAATGTAACAAGAATAAAGACAAGCCCTTTCGATAATCCTTGTAGCATTGAGAATAGATTAATGTTTTCTTTGATGCATTTATTATTCATGCACTTTACTTTAATGCATTTTAATTAAGTAATTAATTTGTAGTTGTTAATGAACACAAGCATGACCACTTCGAGCATATGTGTAGCACTTGGTAACCCAGAAACACCTAACATTTAGTAACCCAACAGTGTTATATGCATGTAGGATGTGTCCAAGGAGTAGAAATAGGTACTTGTGTTAGGCTAGCTAGCAAATATATTAATTATATGTTAAATGCCTCTACCTTCATTCTTGTTCTAGGTGATTAAACTTATAAAATAAAAAATGATAAAAATCATATACCTCAGTTGTACTTAACCATATACTTGTACCTCATGAGTGGAACTAAGAAGACAATGATCATCCTAATTAGATTTCACATCTTAGAACTAGTGTACTTAAGAACTTAAGGTCTATGGAATTTGACTAGATCATGTGTGAACACTTGTGATTCGTATGGTTGGATATTGAAGTACCTTGCCGCTCATCAATTATGGTCTAAGAAAACTCAACATCTAATCCATAAATTAGACTGTATATTGCACCAAAGGAATATTGTATAGATTTTTTCTATCAATATTTGGTTTTCATAGTTATTTTTAAGTCTTTTATTAAAATTTTTAATAATTTGATTTGTAAATTACTTATTTGTAAGATTCTTATACCTATTGTCTAGTTGTCTATGTGAACAAGTTTATTAATGTATACAATCTAGTTTCTAGTTTTTCTTGCTTGTTGAACCCTAAGTATTGTGTTAATGGTAATGATATTATGAATAAATGTAGATATTATGTATTATTTTTTATTTTAATTTGCAATCGTCTAGGTACATCAATAATATGCTTTCTTAATTTTGACTTCTTAATGATGCAATACATTTTGGTTGTGCATAATTTAAGACTACTAAGTGAGTGATTAAATTAATTGGCTTATTGCTAAGCTAGATGACCATGGATATGATTTTAATTTTTAGATGTTTTTGCTTTTGTACGGTGCTTTGGATGCATAGCATATTAAGAGATGTCAATCGTCATATTGGCATTTTCCTTTTGCTAGATCCTTGGGCCATTCTTTACATCACATAATTTTCATTATTATGCATTGTTTTATTGATAATTGTCTATGTTGATCTACATGAAAGTTGAATTTTTAACAATTGATAAATTTTTTGGGATAAAAAAATAAGAGAAGTTTACCCTTACATTTTTCCACCAAGTTGTTACATGCTTCAAGTGTTAACTCTTGCTTCCTACCTATGGGTGTTATGTGTTGTTACATGATGTTAACACAATGCACATTTCTTTTCACACAAATTCTTAAATTTCATCCTTGTTAGGTATCGATGGCTATGAAATGCCATAAACTATTGGTCTCTAATGCATGATGTGAGTTGGTATTCCTATTTATTTGGTACATGGGTAATACCATCCTTTTCGGCAAGAAGTGCATGATGACAAAAAGAGTGCTACTTCCTAGGACATTGGTAGTCATCATTACAAAATTTGGAGTCAATATGTTCAAATAGGCCCTTCATTGGCAATGTCAGGAAATTCGACACAGTTCATGGCATCCTTAAAATAAATTGACATACTAAAAGATAGAGCTTTGGCAAGTGGATTCGGTCAGAATTGCATGATAAGAAACTAATCATAGCTTTTTCTAAGAAAGCACTCTAAATTGAACTATGTAAATAAAAGTATGAAGCACTGGTAGTCTAGGAGAGCAATGATTTCTACACTTCAATAAAATAACTAGTGCATGTTTTATGCTTGCTTTGAACTTTCAAGTTTAAATCCATCAAAAAATCTAATGCATGTTTCTAAAAGAGGAAGCTACATTTAGCCTATGTTTTTTCCATTGAAATTTGAAACAAAAACTAAAGGTCATGGTAGATGATGTCACTAACTGAAAACTTGCAATTGTTGTGGTTGCTAGTCTACCCCATTTTTTGCTACTTATAGAACATGACAAAACCAGACCCAAACAATTGACTTGGTCAGGGTTGGTGTTATGAGAAAGATGGATTAATCCATAGTTAAGTTACTAGAAGAGATGCAAGGCTAGTTAACGCAATGATGACAGCTTGGAATTGCAAGCATCAACAACCAATGGATAGGTCACAACATGCCACTCTTTCATTTTCATGTAGATTTTTGTGATAATGAGTAGAGAATTGCTTGCATAATAATATTGATCTTGGGTATGGTAATAATTTTAGTTCCATATTTCTAACCCATCTACCATGACTTGACTTTTGAAATCAGTCATTCACATGGCACACACATTTCTTTCAAATTTCATTTATGTGATGATGGTTGTATTTTCATGGCTTTAAGATTCGATTTACATTAATGATATGTATATTTACAAGAATTAATAATTTTTTGATTAAGTTTCACAAAGATAACAAGCTCATGCAGGACTTACTTCTTTTGTTGTTGTTGTTGGTATAAAGCTAAAAAGTGAATATCAAAGCATTGTCAATAGTAAGATGACCATGAACCTGGTAGCTTTGGTAGGTGTCATGTTGACGTGTACAAAATTATCACATTTTTTAATGAAGTGGAGTGGAGCTTTTTTCCTATCCCTTTCTCATTTGAACTATCACAGATTGGATTACCACTATCCCTTCTAGAGGACTTAAATGTAATAAGTATCATTGGCTCATAAGTAATAGAAACTTTGTAGTATGAAATGGCTCTTAACTCTTAAGTAACATGATATACCATCATTACAAGGATTTGGAAAGCATATAGTTTTAAGTAGGCCATCCCTATAAGTAGATTTAGGAAACCGATTTAATGAAAAGCAATTTTGTTACTAATCTATGAGTAGGTCCTAGTTGTTAAATTTGGTAATAACAAACTTGTCAAAATTAAAATTAAAAGAGTGTCATATTAAGAAGGCTATCGAAATGAAAAAATTTTACCATTTAAGCTATTGTTGTCTCTTGAAATTTATGAATGATTTTCCCCAATTGTTATGGCCCCTACCTATATTAAGAAAAAAAATTGAAATAATATAATTTATAAATCGAGCATGAAAAAAATAAAGTATAATAGAATATAGACTACTCAACACTAATACTGAAGTGAGAACTACATTTTGGCTCTTGAGGAATTACCATAGTGGGCTAGTAGGTAGTGTTGTTTCTTGTGGGGTTTAGAGTTATGTATTGTAATGGTTCTCTATTTCCTATTTAGGATTATGTATCATAATGGTTCTTTTTTTCCCTATTTCCATGGACATAGATTTACTTTTTTATAGTGCATTCAACCCTTCAAAAGTAGAGTAGCCCATTGTTACCATTTCTCCTTCAACATTTCCCCTACTATCATTTTCCCTTCAACATTTTTCTCTATCATTTCTCCTTTTGTTCTTTACTTTAACCCATGAAGGGACCTTTGCAAGAGCCTTAGTTTTATTGATTCACTAATCAGAAAAATTGGTTGGTTTTTGGTTGGGTGGGGCATGGGTAAGGTAAGTGCTTCACATCAAATCAATTTTATATATGTGATATAACTAGCATGTAGTATTGATAGATAGATCCATCTTACTATGCAAAGCTCTCCTCTTTTTATCCCCCTTCCTCCTTCCTACTACCATAGTTCTCTTTGAACCGAGCTAATATCTCTGATCCTGGGAGGAGCCATATGAGGCAAAAGCTTCACATACAGTTTTGAAACCGAGCCTCTCCAACTGGGCTTAGGGACCGATATGATGATCAATTTAGGTAAGGTGAACTACTACAACCTATAGGGATTAGTGCACCCATGACCCACAAGAAAAGAATTTGATCCACCCTTACTCGAGAACAGAGAAGGGAAACATAGCGTGTCATAATAGCAAGGTAAGGGGAGGATTGATTCGCCCTACATACTTTGAGCTTGCCCACATGTGAGCCAATCAATGCTTTTAGAGATGAGGCCTTTTAGTGAAGCTAAGTCAATTTAATTAGGCCACCAACCCTAAGCAAATGTACATTACATTGTAACACTCACCACCTTTCAAAGGTACCTATAGAAAAGGCTAGATGTAGCAGAGTGACCAGGAGTGAATTAGGAAAAAGAGAGCCATCTCAAAGCACATTGTGACCTACATGCAATACCAATGAGACCCAACATAAGGGAAGGAAGTTGAGAGTCAAAGGATCCATAGTAATTTCCAAAAAACTTGTGGATGTAATGGAAATGAAATAGCTAGTGAAGGGTAAGGTATCTCTTCTCTACAAAAGAGGATGCCTAAGAAAAAGCCCCCTAATGATACATCCAATACCAACCAATATGAGAGGCCTGGTCTAGTGCTATTGAATGAATACTCGATGAAGTCAAGTGGTGATAGGAAGTAGCTGGCTTTCTGAGCATTGTTGATCAAATGGATTTATTATGCATGCATGTATGTATCTTAGTTTGTGTGTGTGTGTGTGTGTGTGTGTGTGTGTGTAAAAGTAACTCGTAACCCATGCATCGTATTCTCCAACCCAAAAAGGCTCTTATTGAGCAAGATCTAGTAAATGTTTGTATACATAGGTAACTTACCTTATCTTATATTATTGCAACATAGTTGAATGTCTTATCACTTTTTTTCTAATAGAATTTTGGATGCATTTGTCTATGCCCTCATTGATAACGGGGATAAACTCAATCAACCAACCCAACAGAAAACGAAAGACTACAAAAATAATTCCTCTCCTAATAACTCTAGGTAGAAATCAATCAATATGGAGACCTTATAGAAAAAAGGAACCTTATAGATCTTGAATCACTATAAGTTAGACAAAAAGAGAGGGAGCTTTTGCTAAGGAATGACTAGGGTCACTCTAGGACTTTAGCTAGGGAATGACCAGGGTAACTCTAAGGGTGTTCTTGCTCCCATAGTCACCCTACATTACCCTAGTGTGAGTGATCAATATAAGTGTGTGTTTCTGAAAAATGCTTATTGTAACCTATCATTCCCCTAGTTGAGTGGTCTTAGTTGAGAGGTAATCGACGTGATAGGGGTAACCCCATAGTAAGCCCTTTTTTGGCATTTCACTGACGCCCAAGTGACCAATGTGGGTGAATATTTTTTAGGTTTATCCTCCTGTTGGTTATCTGAGTAGCTAATAACTAATTTATTTCTCTATTTCATTTTCCTAGTATAAATAAGATAAGGGCTCCAAGTCAGTCAATTTAAAGAATATCAATTTATTCTAGGGCCAAGGGGATCTTTGCCTATTTTTATAGTATACAAAGGGGTAACTCTCTTTACTAGCATTCAAACAAATTGAAGTTGTATGCTATGAACTAGACACATGCAAAGTTATTCAGCTTGGACTCAATATTTGGAATGGGTAACTTGTGACTAACATGTTCCTAGGTAACCCCATAATCTTCTTCCTTGCTCACCTATCACAAGGTCATTGGGTGCAAAGCTTCATCCCATATGTCATTTGTGCTTGCCCTTAGTTATCTAAGTGTCATTTCTGGGCTCTCGGTGCTCCCAATTCTCTTATTTTCATATATATAGAATACAAGGAACTTAGTGGTTTCCTTGGCATTGGTTTCTGTACATAGTTATATAATAAATGTGGCCATTATCATTCTTCAGACCTACATCATTTTAGGGAGTCTAGGTTAAGGAAACTTGAAAGTGAGCCTTGCAACAAGACATGTATTCGACCCATTAATCACATCAGTACCAGTCCAGACACCATCAATGGAGCTTTCCCTACTCACATACATTCTTACTTGCATCTTGTTGTAGTTAGTTATGATATATTTTCTTGATTTACTTTTATAAATAAACTTATGTTTGATAAATATCAACTTATATTGCAAAGCTTCCATCTTAACATCTATATCCAACAAAGAAAGAAAAATAAAACAAAGTAATGGTGAGTAAGAAAAACAACCTTTTCTTTTGTACTTTCATCTCAAAGTCTTCCTAGTATTACTTTGTAAGGCGATAACATGCTCCCGTATACTGAGTGAGTTATAGAAAGTGCCCAAAAGTGTTAGTCGATATCAAAGCTTTTTGTTCGATTTGATTTCCTTTTTATTTTGATTTCCTTGACCTATGGTACCTTGTGCAATAATAAAAAAATTTGTCAAACTTGCCAATTGATGTCTAGTTGTATTGTTTTTGGAGTAGCCTCTACCATTTTCTTATCCATTGCTTTTATGATGGATGGACTTAGCCCTCAAACTTGGGTCTTCTATAGGTCGTTGCAACCTTACAAGGGTAAGAATAGCTACTACTAAACCTTGGATGGGTTAAGCCCTTTGGTTATGGCCAAGATTATTCAGTTCAACTAAATTCTTATAGTCACATGTGTATACCTTAACCTATTGGCTCGAAAAAGAATGGCTACAATTTTTATGCATTCATTCTTCAAATTGGCTTACCCAAAAAGTGCATGTTTTACAAATTGTATTTTATGTTGTGGGGCTATGCACATTTCATGGAAACACACATGGTAACCTCAACGTTTCATGGTTTTGTGTTGTTTTCTATCATGGCATCGTGAACTCATTTAAATAATGAGCTTATTATAACTTATCTACCTCTCCAAATACAATAACTTAAATACCAATCACATCCAATCCAACCTATTACCATTCCCCATGCTTTTGGAGTTCTATTTCCAGCATGTATTGCTTCACGTAAAACTAATCTTTCTCCTTTTCTTTTGCAAAAATAAGGAAATATTTCTACTGGAAAGATAGAGTGAAGTTTCTTTTTATAAAAATAATTTTCAAATCATAATCCACAATTGGAGTCCCCACCCATGTATGCTAGAGTAGTAAAGAGTGTTCTGAGTACACACTTAAATCAGATAATATATTATTGCCATTATTCTCTACATGTAAATATCAATTTTTCCACTAGTGTGGTGCCATCGCCTCCTCTAAGGAGAACTTGTTGTAATCATACCAGTTGGCTTTGACCAATTAGTAGGTCATTGACCCCTTCCCCTTAAAGGATTGAGAACTTCGTAATGTTGTTGTTGTTGATTGACCTTGTTTGACCAACATTTGACCACAATATAGGCACTTTGTTACCTGGTGGGTGGAACTTTAGCCAGGGAATGACCCCTACATTACCTTAGAGGAGGTGTAGGAAAACTTCCTCCCTTGCCCTGAAGGGAGAAGTCCAAATCCATAGGATTCAGACCCCATGGGTTCCTAAGTAGATGGGCCATTGCAAAATCCAAAAGTAAGGTTACAAGAAGCATTCCTATGAAATGTGTAGAAGGCAGTATACCAAATTCAAAATGGAAAAAAATAGATTAAAAGTAAACACTACAATGGTATACAATAGAAATAAAAGGTAGCAGATAAGTGCAATTAAGGGGGATGAAGGTTACAATAAGTGTTTCCATGAAACATGCACTTAGGGAACAACCAGGGTAACGTAGGGCCCTGTAGGGGTAACAGGAATTGGTAAATAGGAGATTCCTTACTTTAGCTAGGAAACAACTAGGGTAACATAAGGGATGTTCCCACTTCCTACATCACCCTATTTTACCCTCAAAAATTCGTATTGGATAAGGAAAATTTGGAGTACGAAGTACAAATAAGAAAAAATTTAATAATAGAGATCATAAAGTGCAGGGGCATTAGTAATAGATTCACTATATCCTTATGGTTAGTGGAGAACAACCATCAAACCAATTTCAATATGATATTTTGTATACACATATTTCTTGTTCTAGTTATCCCTAATCTAAAGCACCCTTCTTCCATTCATGGAGAAATCCAATCATCAAAATCAATAAAAAAGCCATCATGGACCAAGATCCAAACAAATCAATCTTATTGAGAGGGACTGCCTAAGGAGAGGAGAAGGTTACTTCTAGATCAAAGGTAATAAATGAAATAGAAACTAGATAAAATCATATATTGAAATGACTTCTAGAATCATCGAAAGGATTGGAACCACATTCATGGGCCGAAATGTTTTCTGGATAAGTCAAACCAGAGAATGGAAAAGGTTTTAGTAAGATCAAAGAAATTAGCAAAATTATTACTAAATAGATATGAATAGGTGAAAATTTCAACATCATTTTTTTGGTTACACAGCCCACTTGGTTCGCTCCTAAGAAAGCGAAGCGGCATACATACCGAAAAGAGACAAAACGTTATAAAAGGTAAGAGTAAGACATCCTACATGAAAGGTAAGAGTAAGATACCATACATAAACCTCCCACACCTTCCAACCAACCAACCATCCTCACAAGCCAACTTCTAGAATCTACATTCGAAACAAGGCAACGTAGGCACATTAGCTGGGGAACACCTAGGGTAATGTAGGTGCATTAGTAGTTATACAGAACTAGGGTAACATAGGGTGACTAAGGCAATTATTGTGCTACATTTCTGTGAAATACGCACAATGGGCTTTAGTAGGGAATGAGTCCCCGAGTTTCCCCAAACAACCCCAGAGTGACCCTAGTCGTTCCCCACCTAAAGTCCCTTAGCACCAAGGATTAGACATAACCAACAGTCATGATTGATAGAAGACTAGCCCAGTAGGGGAGATAGATTAAGATACAGATTTGGAAGATACATTGGAGTTAGTGCACCAAATAACCATAGATTGGGAAGACCAACCTACCCTATGCACATTTCCATGAAATGTGACTAAGGTACTTAGTGCACGTTGACTCTTAATGTGACATCTATTACCTACATAATAACAAGAATTAATATAGTATAGTATGTACATGTATTTCACAGAAACACAACTAATGTTGTTGGCTTCACCAGCAGATTTCTTATTTTTGGTAACCAACCTACCGCAAAGTAGACAAGTAGACATTAACTTGATTAAGTCAATCCATCACTAAGATGAGAGGGAAGATAGATTGCTAGTCCTTTGTCACAAATAAGTCATAGTCTTCCCAACCCATTCTAGTATAAGAGAAATGATAGGTTGCTTGAGGTTGATATCAGAGGAGAGGAATCAATTGATAATTTTTTTATTAGACCAATGCACCTGGTAATGTCATAGTAGATTGCGTAATCCTAGACTAAGTACTAATTCTTCTATGTTCTGCAATACCCTTGACTGCATCCATTATAGACATGTAGTATAATTATTCTATGAAGTAAGCTACCTGAGGCATATTCTCTAACACTTAAATACTACCCTAGAAGAATGAGACTAAGAACCATAAGATCTCTTCTCTTTTCTAGCATCCCAACCCATCTTTCTGGTACCACTACCCAACTAAGCAAACAAAACTTAGTTACTTTAAGTTTTCTCATTCGGGAAGGTGATCTATATATAATACAACCTACATTCCTTTGGTTATAAGCATGGTGTAAGGTTTGGTTGTGATCCAAAAAAGAGCTAGTTGGGAAGATTCTATTATTTAGCTAGAGAGATAGAGATTCTATGTTTCGTGTGTGCACCCCCACCAAAATGGAATGACAAATTAGAGGGAACTCAAGGGCTCATTCCATGCTAAAGCCATCACAAATGTAAATCAAAATAACATATAAAATTTCATTCATTATTATGTATAGAATATGTCAATAAAACTTATGTAGTAAACATTCATGTTGAAAGGTATGGGCTTTGATGAAAATATGTGATCGTGAGATAACATAGGATGACTATTGAGGTTACTGTGCTACGTCATAAGAAACATGCACAGTGGGAACTCATAAAGTAAGATACCTTGTTACACAAAATGTTTTTCTCCAATGGGAGATTCCCTAGTCATTTAGGGGAACTCACATAGTTCATTCCCCATCCCTTCCAAGGCCCTAAGTATGTGTTTCATGGAAACTCAGCATATAAATGCCTTAGTCACCCAAAGTTACCTTGGTCATTTAGGGAAACTCAAGGATTTTCTCCTCATGTTAGTGGGGGAACTCATGTAGTTCATTCCCCACACCTTCTAGGGCCCTAAGTATGCATTTCATGAAAACATAGCATGGTAACCACCTTAGTCACCCTTCGTTACCCTCTAGATCTTCAACTAGAAAGTGCTCATGGGAGAAAAGGTAGTCAAAATTTGCCACTGGCTCAAGACTATTGTTGCAATCCTAAACTAGCTCACACTACCTACTAGCCACCTATATAACTTTAAATTACAAGTAAGTATATCAAAAAAATAGGATATGAGCATATAATTGAGGATGACATGTGATGGCCTAATGAGTGGTAGGATGGGATCTAGCAATGAACATTGCTAACTACTACAAGGGTGGCTAGATGGGATGCTCTCTAATCTTTTAATATGGTGTGGATCATCCTAAAAGGATATCGACAAACCTATGTTGAGTTGGTGTATGGTCTTAGGGGCCAATGGTAAAAGTTAGAAAGTAAGTAATTCTAAAAGAGTGAGCTCCCTGTAAAATAGAAGCAAGCTAGTTTCTCCACACTTCTCTTAGGAGTTATGGTTTAGTAAGCACTTATAGGATCAAGTAAAATGCTTTGTAATTATGATCTATATCAACATACAACAATGATAACTAATATGAACAAATATGATTAAAATCATCTAGCCTATGGAATTCAATAAGCATTGATTCGTAATCCCTAATTAGAAAACTCATCACTTTCTTCAAAAGATATCTGATACATATTTTATGATATAAGCCAAGATAGATATTGGTTTAGTTCCATGTATAGGTGATACATACTGAAGGTGCCTAGTAAAGTGGGTCTGAGGCCCCTCACTATTCCTACCCTCATGGATAGACTGGTGCTATGAGGTATGCATCTATCTATGTCTTACATGTATGATCATACATTCTCTAAAACATCTCACAGGTTTAGAAAATCCCATGACTACAGAACCTACTATAGCACCATTTGTCAATAGGGGCAAATAAGCGAAACTAGCTGCTTCAATAACATCCCATAGCAACCTTCTAAAAGTAGTGGAAGGGTACCAAATGGTACTAGAGATCATCCAACTAATTAGTGACTATCTAACCACCTCTATTCTAGATAAGGAAGGCAAGGACTACACATGTTGTGAGGTAGGCATGGCATGGAAATTTATCCCATACTCGTAAACTTGGATTGAAACTCATATGATAAGAAACATGAATCCCAAATGTACCTTACATACATGGATGACCTGATAATGGGAATGGATCACAGACACAAGCATGTTGACTTTGCCTTCATTCTCAATCAGGGTTTTCCTACCAAAAGGAGGTTTTGAAGGACCATGAATCAAGCCTCTACCTTGGCCTTAAGGTAACCTTATTTGAGGAAAAGATGAAGGAAAGACTTCCTTGTAACTACCTATTCAAATGCTAGGTAGTTAAATATGAAAACCAAATTTGGTCAATTCATTACAATTCTGATGCCCCAAAGCTTATTAGGATAATTAACCAACTTTTGAAATACAACTTGATATATTGCGGTCTATGTGCATCTAAAGGGAAAAGGATGATCTTGTTTATCCAAAATTACTTTGTGAAGCTTGCCATGACAAATTTACTTAATGGACTAGGTGGGGATGATAGATAAAAGCAAGAAGTCAACATCATGTGAAATAGCTATCTGTGTGATAGCGGCCAACTAAGAATCACTAGCTGCAATGAGCTTCAGTTAATAATAAAAGAGCTTTTCTATCACCACAATCCTAAGGCACCTACGTGGAAGAGATTGTTTGATAGTCTCAAGCTATCAACCAGCTATCACTACTAGGAAATCTTCCAAGTCTGTGAACGTGCAATGCTTAAATCTATTTATCAAATCAATAATATACCAATTACATAGGAATAAGTGGAATCATGTATCATAACATGGCTAGGCATACTAATTACCTATGGAACCTATAGCTAAGGAAGTGTGAAGTGAATAGAAAGTTAGTTGGAATAACTAGAAATACATAAAGAAAGATTATATTGATGTACTAATGATCTAGCTAATGGGGTAAATTGAGCCTATACATGGATCGAGTGACCAGAACTAGCCACCTAACATGCACTCCAAGCTATCTGCCCATTAGAAATTCTATACGTATGGTGGATTCAGGGAAACTTACTACTACTACTATATAATAAAAAATTACTAGGAAAACTTACTATATAATATCTAAATATCCCTTGGTATTCTCACCCCCTCCCTATGGTATCATGACCTAACTTACCAAACATGCTAGCATTTGGATCACATAAAGTGGAATTGGTGCACACTAAGATCATGAAAGTATGAACTAATTTCATGGAGATAATGCTAGTAACGGCCAGGGAGGAGGATATTGTGAGATAGTATCCTAGTAAAGGTGACATACATAAACAAATGGATTCAATGATTTACATTACTAATAATAATATGAAGATTGCTTGGTAGACTGAGACTCTAGCTTAATGCTCATAATGATGAGAGTGTTCTAACAAGTAGATATGTACAATGTAATTTGAAATATATATATATATCTTGACTGACTCCCTTCACTAGCATGATTGTATAATTTTTTTTACTACATAAATGCTAAGATCTCTCCTATGACAGCTTTAGTCGGGAATGAGTCCCCAAGTTCCCTTGGTTACAAAGGAACCATTCCATAGCTTCCTAGAAGAAATTCACCTAAACTAGAAAGTTGAGAAGTTGGGAATCAAAAATTTAGGTGCATCCTATTCAAGGAACCAAACTACATGCATCGCTTCTATGCTCACCAACTGTTGACTACAGTATGGAAGCCAACAATTTCACAAAAGAACCTTGCGATAGCACTCAGAGTGAGCCAAGATCCAAGTGCTACCCAAATCTGGAGGTAAAGGAGTAAGTAATTACTCTCTTGGACAAAAAGGGGAGATTTTTTTTCCTACCTCAGTCAATTATGTTATGGTATTGTGGCTTAACTTAGTTTATAAAATTAAGATAGAAAGTAGTCGATTAACTACATCAAGCAAGTCCAACAGTATTCTCTTATTGATAATAACCATTCAAGGTATCTAACCGCCTGAGTTATCTAGGAAAGATGGATATATATTGTTGTATTATGCCTAGGTGATGTGTGTTCTAATTAATCATTTCTCCATGACTGGCTTTATGGTCTTGGATTTGGTTAGTAGGTATGGACTTGGATCATTATCGATTAGGCTACTCTGGGGTTCTTACTATGATTCTAGTTGGGTGTCGAGGATTTTAAAAGGAAACGAGTCCCCAAGTTACTCCATTCAACAAGAATCTCCAAATAGAAGATTCCTCGCTAATGTGGGGAATGAGTCCCCAAGTTACCCCCATGCAGAATCATTGTTAGACAATCTTATCCAAGCCTTTTTTATGGTGGACATTAGACATAAAGTGGAAAATTCTTACAAACTGGCTAAGCTGGAAATTCAACAAGGGGCTAGCATATCATTGACTCTCCTTAACGTCTACCTAAGTAACTTTGATCGAAATCACTCTTTCCAGGAGTACTTGTATCTTATGTACACAAATTATTTCTACTTTGGTATTCCAAATGCTAGTGAATATTCTAAAAAAAGGTGCTAGAACTTTTAAGTCAAAACCTAAGTACTTTGGATCTTAGCTATGCACACCAAGTACTTGAGCTAGAGGAGAAAGGGTAGCATTTGGGATTAGATGTTAGAATGTTTGGCAATAAGGTAAGAATAACAGCTTCATTCAAGAACCTCATAACTAAATGAAATGGAAAATATGCATCCCAAACTAGCTTTCCCTTAACCTCTCTAGACTAGCTTGGTCATGGCTACTAGGCAACTCTTCTAGTTGTGCAAAACATGAGCTCATATGTTGGAACTATACACATTAAAGAAAGAACTATATACCAATAATGCATTGAGGATTCTATTGAAGAAAGCGATGCTGAAGAAAATGTTGAAATTTAGAAGATGTAGTGTGCTCATTTAAAGAATGAGCTTATTGTAATCTTACCCTTACTTATTATCGACATATCAACCTAGCTGAAACACCACAAAAATTTGGACCCAGCACTTTCAGACAAGAATCAAGCTAAGTCATGATACTTCCCTGCATGACCGAAACTTGTGAACCTCAAAAATAGCATCAAAAAGAGCATATTTGAACAAGAGAGAGTTCCTTGGGACCTACAGGTGACTACATCAGCATTAGGCATCAAGAATTTCAAGTTTTGGGTTCAAAATACAAGGTTTTGACCAAGTATATTCTGGGCACACCTTGGTGTACGCTGGCCAACGTATAGCCAAGCGTACAGCAACTTTTGGGGCTCAAAAACTCATCAAAACATGCTAAAGTGGAGTGTCTAGACCCCCTAGGACCTTGCCCAGGGTCCCTAGTAGCTCTCAGGCACTTGAAAATTGAATTTTGGGCTCCAAATGATGGTCTTTCATTCCTGTACGCCCAGCGTATACGCCAGGGTGCAGCTAGTGTAGAGAGACTTTCGGGCCCCAGAAATGAGTCAAAACATGCCAGAACTGAGTGTCTGGACCCCCCAGGACCTTGCCCAAGGTCCCTAGCAACTCTCAGGCACTTGAAAATCAAATTTTGAGCTCTAAATAATGGTCTTTCATTCCTCTACGCCCAGTGTATACGCCAGGGTGCAGCCAGCGTAGAGAGATTTTCAGGCCCTAGAAATGAGTCAAAACATGCCAGAATTGAGCTTCTGGACCCCCCAGGACCTTCCCCAGGGTCTCTAGTAGCTCTCAGGTACCCAAAAATCAATTTTTAACCTTAAAATGAAGCATTTTCATGTGTATACGCTGGGTACATTTTTGGCTTATGCTAGCATGCTATACGCTTACTTTGGCATGCTATACGCTTACGCTGGCATGCTATACGGTTACGCTGACATGCTATACGCTTAAGCTGACATGCTATACGCTAGAATCTTGTACGCTAGCATCCTGTATGTTGGCGTGCTATACGCTGTCCAGTTGTAACATATCTTGTACCTAGTCAATGCGCCACGTGTCTCCCAACCCGAGTCCGTCGTCAAAACCTTGTATAAAATCCCAATTTTTCACTAAATCCAGGATGGTTGGCAAAATCGCAGAGCATACTAGAGAACATTTACGCTGCACACCAGAGCTAAAAACCCTTTTACGCTGGACAGTCCTGTATGCTGGGCACACAGTCTCTATGCTCCACATACAGTGCGAACCAGCCGAGTCATCCCTGCATCCACCGAGGCTTTTCGTCTGCCTTGTGTTCCATCATAACTGCGTTAGACCGGTGCACTGTACTTTCATTCTGTAATATCATTGTTTACAGTTTACGCTGATTTCTTACATATGTTCTATTTACGCTCATTTCCATTTACACCCTGTTCGCATCTGTTACGCTATTTACGCTCTCGTTTACGCTCGTTACGTCGTTTACACATAACCCAGCGTATAACACTTCAGCATACATTCAGGGAAATCCTTGTCTGATCTGCATGTGGACCACCCAAGGTACTCTACCTTCGTGCATTCCAGCTTACCCTCAGGTGAAGGCAGGGTCTTCTATGCATGTCTGGTGATCCCACGGTCTCTGTTTCCTTCCAGCCGGAGACCGATGATTTCGGACAGTACAGAAAATGGTGCTAGAAGGAGGGCCTCTACCTTAAACTAGTTGTGCTTCATAGCTCTCAGCGTCGACGCTGTTGAGTACACACCAACTTTTTCCGAAAACCTCCCAGTGTTTACGTTGTATAGTTTAAAACCTTACCTACAAACTTCCTAGTGTCTATGCTGATTAGCGTCTACGCTACCCTGTTTAAAACTCACCATCTGCAAGTCTTACAGCATCTACGCTATTAACCATACGCTAACTTTGTCTACAAATTCCCAGCATCTACGCTGCTACAGTGCTTTTATGTTGCTACAATGTTTTTACACTGCTACAGTGATGTTACGCTGCTACAGTGTTTTTTTATGCTGCTACAGTGATTTTACGCTGCTACAGTGTTTTTACGCTACTATAGTGCTTTTATGCTGCTACAGTGTTTACGCTGCTACAGTAATGCTATAGTACCGCTACAATGTTTTTTCAACAAAAACACACAAAACGAACCCATTTCAAAGCCGAATTCACTGTGATTCGCACCTACTTCAAACCGGTCTAAGTACTAACAGCCACCAACATGGATCACCCTGTCCAAGGCATACAATACACACAACATAACTGTAACGACGGAAAATGTCGGCAGCTGGAAATACCGACCGAAATTCCGTATACACAGCTTTAACCACAGATCCGCGCGAGGGCTAAGCTAGAAAAACGAATCCGCGGTGCCCTGAACGGTCTTGTCGATCAGACAGGGACTTATGGGTCAGTAAAAGCGATGACGATTATGGATTTTTGCGTGCCGTGATTTGGTGCAAGAGATTGTAAAACGGGAAGACAACGACGTAGATGGATCGTTACGAAGATAATGCCAAAACGCCGAAAAGATGCTAATCGGGAGAGAAAACAACGTGTACGTCGGAAAGATCAAATATCTATGTTTCAATGCTGGATCAGATGTATGCTTGTGTGTATATTACGTTACAATGGGAGAAAGCTCCCAACAACTGGATACAAAATGAGCACAAAACAACAAGAAAACTGTCTAGACAGAAGTCTGATCTACCTTGTAGGCCAAAGCTTAGGTGCAGGAATGGTCAAGCTCAGAAGTCTGTCGATCTTTTGAACGATAGAACCTGCTAACTGGGCGAGACGACTCTGCAATTCCCGTTCTGCTTCTTTGCTTCGTGTAGATCTGCTGTTAGGGCTCAGGCATGCTGTGTTCTGTTCCCGCCAAAGGATGGTGTTTGCAACGATCACCAAAAGGTTGCTCTTGTTTCTCTGTTCAAGGCGATAGGTGTTCCCTTGCTCAGAAAATGCTCTTGTCCTCTTGATCTGCTGCCCACGAAAAGCGATAAGTGCTCTGGTGCTCTGGTTTGTTAACTTGTTCACTTCCCCCCTTTTTGTATATTTGTCAACCGGGGTATTTATAGGCCACGACATGCGCAACCTTGATGATGTGGGCCTGAATGTCGCGGATCCTGTTGACACGATTCTTTTAAGTCAAACTGCAACTACGCACAACGCGCTCGTTTGCGTGCTGTGCGTGTAAAGAGCAGGCCCATGATAGGCGTGTCTCGGCTGCGTTTGCGCTCATTCGCGTTGTGTTGCGTGTATGAGCGCAACTTTGGTGTAACAACAACGCGCTCAAGATTTTTTTACGCTCATCACGCAACTGTGCGTGACGCAGCGTAAATGTAACATACACTCTCCACGCAGCTACGCGCGGTGGAGTGTAATCAAAGTGTAACTTACGCTCATCACGCAGCTATGCGTGACGAAGCGTACCAAGCGCATGCTTGTATTCTGACCTACGCACGAGCACACATCGCCACGTACCGCGCATAAAGATCAGTTGTTTAAACGTTGCGAGAACAAGTGCCAACCCGTCGTGTTTCTCTGGATTTTGCTTAACTGTCCTGGAGCTTATTACGCTCATTACGCTACCATGCGTGATGGAGCGTAAACTTGTCCTTGAACAAATTCGCCTTTAACTGTCTTGGAGCTTATTACGCTCATTACGCTGCCGTGCGTGATGGAGCGTAAACTTGTCCTTAGACAAATTCGCCTCTAACTGCCTTGGAGCCTATTACGCTCATTACGCTGCCGTGCGTGATGGAGCGTAAACTTGTCCTTAGACAAATTCGAGGCGCGTTCTCGCTCAGATTACGAATCTTCGCCTAAGGTCGACCCGTAATTTTCACGGTGTTTCAATGGCCCCTCTATGTTGACGGTTGGAGGGCTTACCCGAAAAACGTCGACAAAGAATGCGAAACACTGGATTGGTAGAAGCAAGAACAACGTTCATCCATGACTACTCAGTTGTTGCTCCGTTTACGTAAAAGGAAGGCTGGCGAGTATGAGAGGTAGAAGGGTGTAACTGGAAACAGGTTCGGGGAAGATGCAAACGGTGTGTTTATTTATGTCAACAGGAATGCTTTCAGACGAGCGTAGCACGTCAATCTGAGATGTCTCTGTTACAAATTATAGTAGGAATGCGTGCGAAAGGAGCGTTACGCATCACTTTCTGCGATATCTCTGCTAGCGTGTGTGGAAAATCAATACTTGCGTATGTGGATGTTGGCGTATGGGAATTGGGTGGTGGGGAGGAAGGAAGCAAGAGATAAGGGTAAGACTGTGTGAGGCTAAGTGGTCAGGCAAACCTGAGCAGCCATTTTAACGCGCTGTTGTACTTTACCGCTCAGATGGATCGCACCTTTGGACGGCATCCTCCAAGGCAGGGAACCTGCAACCACGAAAGAAAGCAGAGGACACCATTGCTTATGAACAAGAGGCGAGGTGCTTGAAACAAACACCGTTTGATGTGTGGTAGAGCGCATGAGCTGTAAAGAAGGGGCCGGAGCACTCGGGCGGAGCCGCCAATCCTAATGATCAGCGCTGCATACCTTCGCTAAGTGACATCAGACACAGTGCAGCTTGCTGGCTGCACCAGGAACCGGCCAGATGAATCTGCGAGGCCGGCGTCCGATAGCGATGATTGGCGAGGATTCCCGAGGCCGTTGCCGACAAGGATTTCGTTGGAGCTCCAACTGGCGAGGCTAAACTCCCAGAGGTACCACCACTGCCATGGGTGCGGTGGCGGCATCTTCGAGGGATCAGTAAGATGCCTCTTTGCTTGTCCGAGGAATCAGTAAGGTGCCGGTGGGGTGGCGACGCTGGGACTGTCTCAGTATCCCATCCCGTCTGCTGTGCCACTGTACACGAATGATCACGCTCGCTTGACCATGGTGGCGCTTTGTACATCCCAGTTTTAAGTTTTGGGAGACTGCCGTTACTGGTTTTAAGTCTCAGCAGACCATGGTCCCAGTTTAAAGTCCGGGCAGACCGAGGAGTGCTAGTTTTACATCGTAGCGGACGATGGTCAGGCTGGTTTATGGTCTCAGCAGACCGTGCTGTGGATGTCAGTTTCATGTCATGACCCAGGGACAAAGCTGTGCTAGTTTTACGTCTCAGCAGACGGCTACGTACCTGTGCCAGTTTAGCGTCGTGGCGGACGCGTGCAAACGATGCCAGTTTTTCATCTTGGCGGACCTGTACAACTCTGCCAGTTTTACGTCGTAGCAGACGGTTACCATGTACCAGTTTAGCGTCGTGGCGGACGCGTGCAAGGCATGCCAGTTTTACGTCGTAGCGGACGGTCAATGCCAGTTTTACGTCGTAGCGGACGTGCAGTGCCAGTTTTACGTCGTAGCGGATGATTAGTGCCAATTTTACGTCGTAGCGGACGATCAGTGATGCCATACCTGCTGTCGATACCGTCGTTGCCGCTAGATGAAATACCGCTTTAAGTACACATGATTCACAGGATTTGCTAACTCGTTGCCGTTGACATCTGCCAATTTGAACGCTCCGTTGCTATATGCATCGATCACCAAGAAAGGGCCTTCCCAGTTTGCAGAGAACTTGCCTACTGGTTCACGCACAGCTTTGAGAACTAGGTCTCCTTGTTTGATCAAACGCTGCTGAAGATTATGATGATGCTTTTGTCTCTGTTTATCCTGATATTTCTCAATTACCTCAAGAGCCTGTATCCACTTCTCTTCCAATGACTGCAAGTCCATTATTCGAGCCTCGGTGTGTTGAGCCTCATTTATAATGGTGGAGAGGACCATTCTCAGAGAAGGAATTTGCAA
>MNCI01006655.1:0-18420 GCA_015680685.1 Gnetum montanum | reverse complement strand
ATTTTTTTTTTTTAAAAAAACACCCAACCACCGATTTGGCTAAGCATTCGACACAAATCAGTTGGCATCTAAGCTCACGAATGTGGTAAAATTAAACAAATCCTGAGCCATAAAACCAAAATTCAAATTTATTGGGGTAAAGCATACACTAAACAGAGCTACCAAGAACATTTGTATTTTTCTCAATAGACGTTTTCAAAATTTGCCTCATGAATGCTTATAATTTTCTTAATAATGTTTTTAAAACCTATATAATGTATATTTGCACTGTACAATGTAAAATACAGTTATTATCTCCATTCTTTTTCAGTACAATCAACACCAAAGATTTCGTTGAGGCATTATTAAAAAATGCATGAAGGCTACAGTCCCCTGGCAAATAAGCCAAAGTTTAAGTAGCAGAACTTCTTTTCGCAGAACTTATTTAAGTTGAACAAGTTGTGGAATAGGAAATGAAGCAGAAATGGTGCAGTGCCAGGGTCAAATTAGCAGGATCCTCTGATCGGACGTCTCGGGAGGACTTATGCTGCTGTGTGGCTAGAGGGTGAGGCTGCCACGTTGCAGCTCATTACTATGGACTGCAACGTGGCAGCGTTCTTTTGGGCCACATCATGCAGCAACTTTGCACTCCGCAACGTGGTCACCAATGTGGAATCCACTGGCAGAATCCACGTGGCAGTGAAGCTGAGCCACAAGGAGGAGGAGATGGAGGAGTTTGATGCAAAGGCAACTCAATCCTCGCCGTTGACAGCCACGATGTTAGTGGTGGGGATTGGACCATGGCGATGGTCCAGGATCAGCAAGAAGCATAGTTGCTTATCGCTGGATGTGGATCTGCCCCCGATGTATGCGTACTATATGTACGAGGATTTGATCCCCAATATTTTCGGGGGCGTATTGCATTCATCGTCAAGGCAACCTAACACATGCACCCCATTTATGAAATGCACGTACTTAATCCTCCATCAGGCCAGGCTACTTCAGAAGTGGAGTATCTTTCTTGGGTTTTCTTTGAAGTGGGAAGGGACTCTGGTTTGGATGTGGATGTGCCTTATTGCCGCACCCGTGGCAACATCACGTGATAAGTTTGATGCCAAGGCATGGGGTTTGAGTTCGATTCTCTGGGCTTGAGTATAAGGATAGCAATCAAAACAAAAGACATTTTCTTTTATTGAGTTGTTTTATTTTATTTGGTGCTGCTTTTGAATTTGTTCACAGAAGCTGTTTAATCTAAGTACCACCTATATGATGAATTTGGTGATCATGGAACTTCTGTGATAATGTATGATTCTTGTGTTATTGTGGAGTGAGAGAACTTTTGCAACATGAAAGCAGAAAGTTCAAGTTCCTCCAACCCTGACTTTATGAGCAATAAAATGTGTCTACACCTGTGCCGGTTTTTAACTAGTGTCGTATAGATAATTTGATTTTCAAGGGTGGGATGCTAATTTAGTTGGAATTTCAGAGTCTCATTACTATGGTTATGGGTAATTTTTTTTTATACAATTGGAATGTCTAAATATGGGGTTTTGCTAATTCAATTCCAATTCCAAATTTTCATTACTATGGTTATGGGTAACTTTTTTTTATTTTTTATACAATCACAATGTCTAAATACAGGTTTTTGTTTATGAACTGATATCTTTACCATCTGAAACACCCCAAAAATTCGAAGGCATGCTTGCTTCACCAGGCCTTTGCAATTCGCACAGTAGCACGGTAGTTTTCCAGGAGATGGATGGTGTCCAATTCAGCAAGTTTTCTAAGTCATGAGGTTTGCTACGCTAAGCTACGCCTCGCTATGTAGCGTAGCAAGCTTCAGAAGACGTTTGCAGAAGCGAGGTGCTACACTACGCTATACAGCATAGCATAGTGTAGCAAAAGCTAGACGGTCAGTCCCCTCGCCCGATTTCAAGTCCTTCAGTAATGTCTCTTTCTATTAGGAAACGGCGGACCATGTTTGCTGCTACGCTATGTTGAGCTACATGGTGCAGCGAGGCGTAGCAATTCTGCGGAAGTGATAGAAGGCAACTCAAAGGGCAAGATCAGCAAGTTCGCAAATTTCGCAGTGTAGAAGGCAAAGTTTGCAGATTGACGAAGTTTTTTTCTTTTTTTTTTTGTGACTAAGGCCGACTGCTATGCTACGCTATGCTACATAGTGTAGCATAACGTAGCAAGTATGCAGCACACATATAGCGAAAAACGTGACAACATGCTACGCTACGTTGAACATGCTATGCTACAAAGCACAGCAAGGCATGATGGGTGGTTGTGCGACATAAATGCACTTCACCTAATTGCATCGTTGGCACACGTCTTCAGACGTTGACGGCGCAATTACAGTGTGGCAAGCTCGCAATTACGGCATGGCAGGCTCGTAATTGCAACGGTCATGTATGTCCAACAGTCATGCAGGCACGTGCAGCGCAGACAAGTCAACATGGGCCCAAGGCACGTGGTGTCCAAACCGCCCTTTGCGCGTGCCCTTGGTCCTATAAATACCCCAATGAATAACGTTCAAAAGGCTCTCTTTTTTCAGCGTTTTTGGTTGGTCCCCGATGTTCTTTGGCAAACAAGCAAGTTGACATTGTAACTTTGAGCATTGTAAGCTCTTTGTTTGACACTGTAAACAATTAGCATTATCAGTTGGCATTTTGTTCTACTCTTTTTTACCACCTTGGTAGAATTTCTGCATGGTCAGCCCCTGAGTCCATGTCCAAGCGTACAACTGTTTCGCTTTGCACATCTTGGTTACTCTTGGGATTTCTGCACTTCCCAACGCTGTGCAACCGATTGTATCCACCTTAACAGAGCAAAGCCGTAGCTCCAAAGCAGTGCATTTTTGTAATTGCATTTTACTTTGCTTTCTACTTTACTTTCTTGTTCATCATCACATTTTACATTGTTGCTTGCATCGTTTATGTTTAAAATATCATTTTAGGCTATAGACTTTGCTTTCAAACCAAACGTTGCAAAAGGTTATATAGACACTGACTAAGTCCTTGTCTGATTGACCAGACTGTTCAGGGCGTCCCGTATTCGTTCCATCCAGCACGGCCCTCCTGTGGATACGGGGTTGAGACTGTCCACGGCCGACGACCCTCAGCATTTTCCAGCCATTGACGTTTTCGATCACTACAGTTTTTTGGTGCTAGAAGGAGGGCCTTTTAGTGCCCTTTCCGCATGTCACGGTAGTCTTGTAAGCCTTTTGCACCCTGATACGCATTAGCGTAAACTTGACACCCGTCTGTGGTTGTTTACGTGTCGTGCGATGCAGATTGGTCACCTTGACGGTTCCTCAAGAATCTTATAGGACGTAAAGCCTTCGATCACCAGTTGACTTGCCTGTTTTACGGTAGTTTTGCACGCGCTTTGTAACCTATCGCACACTTGCATAAACGTGACACCCTTTTGTGGTTGTTTACACATCGTGTGGTGCAGATCGGTAGCCTCGACGGTTCCTTGGGAACCCGACAAGACATAAAGCCTTTCTTTTTAGTCGCCTTTCAACTTCGTGCCTGTCTTACAGTAGTCTTGCATGCGCTTTGTACCCTATTGCGCACTAGCGTAAACGTGACACCTTTTTGCGGTTGTTTATGCATCATGTGGTGCAGATCGGTCGCTTCGACGGTTCCTCGGGAATCCTGCGCAACATAAAGCCTTCTTTTTGTTGCTTTCCGATTTCTTTGACCTTTTTGTGTTCTCTTTGCATAACTGCGTAGCCACGTAACAATGGCTTTTTCAAACACTGCCGCTAATACCCTCAATGTTGAAGTTCCCATCACGGTTCAAGGCACTACTAGTGTCGAACAATCGCTGAACTTGATGCTGGAAACACGTCGATCCCTCAGGATCCAAAACTAGGGACCTGAGGGCTTGGCCCAGCAACATGAGCGCTACAACTTCCTTTGTGCAAAGGTGCAGGCAAGCCTGCCCTTGGTTGTACACGAACTCGAAGACAAATGTAGCTTTGAGTTCGCTTACTACGACGGGAAGGAATTTGTTCCCACTCCTGATGCTTCCTTACCTTTGACACAGACGAACCAATGGCTTCTAGACCAACTAATCCAGTTGGTTAGGCTTAGGGAGTAGCCAGACACTGCGTCCAACCACAAGGATGTTTTCCTGGACGGACAAGAGGAACTTGATTCTTAGTCTGACGGGGGAGGCCAAGCCAACCCCGTCATAGTCCCTCCTACCTAGTCCTTCTGGGCCAATCCATTATTTGTCACCACTCCCTTCGTGATCATGCCTATGCCTCCACAACCCACAGTTACAATTGCCATGGGTAGCCACGTCAACCCCGCGATGTTTCAATGCCCTTTCTTGCCTGTTTCACTTGTTTCATTTGTAGCCAATATTGTCTCGCAAACTGTTCAGCAGTCCATTCCTGTAGCACATCATACACCAATCACGGCTACCCTACCACATGTTCATACTGTACCTACTTCACAATCGTATGTAACTTCCGTTTCCATTCCTACGTTCGTGTCTGTTCCACCCACTGTGGCAGGCCTAGGCCCGTCCACGTGGTGGACCCCATTCACTTCTTCGCTTATTCCACACCCATCGCAGATGTCTCATTATGTTCACCTTCAGACCCACCAAGCCTCACAAACGGTACAACCCAACACGGGGCTATGGTCTATGCCGCTTATGACACAAGCGGTCTATCTGGCAGCCCAACCTACTGTTGCTGCTCCATCGGCACCACTTGTCGGGTGGTGGACAACGCAAGCAGCACCGTCCGCGAGGGTCATCCCAATGGTACTTCCAATGGGTCATGCTGTCACCCCCGCCATGCCATAGGTGGGAGCTGCCTCCGTAGCTCCCCAACCGTCCACAACGTTGCAGGGTCTGGACCAAGCGTTCTAGCTTATCCAGACCCTTACTAAGGAAATAAAACGTTTCAAGGCTGCTAGGTTTGACACGGTACAAGTCGTGGACTTTTATCAAGATGAACCTATCAGCCCTGCGATCCTTGCTTTGACACTACCCCCAGGGATGTCCCTCCCACACTTCACAAAGTACGATGGGGAGGGAGATCCCAATGCACATCTTGTTACCTTTAGATCCGAATCCCTCCTGTTGCAACAATGGCCGCACACGATTATTCATGTCTTTGCCATGTCCCTACCTAGGAAAGCCCTAGATTGGTACCGTGCACTGCCACACTCATCTATTTCAACTTTGGAAGAGCTTCTAACCCAATTTGTGACATGCTTCAAGTACAACTTGAAGCCAGAAACCACGCTGGATCAGTTGATGAGTGTGAAGCAGGACCCTCTAGAGCCAGTCCAAAAGTTCATTCAGCGTTGGAGCTTAACCCTTAACGAAATTCGCGAGCCCATCGCGGAGGCCCATTTGCTGACCGTCTTTAAGGGCGCAGTGAACGACTTCATCAAGTCTAAACTGTACTACCTCGTCCCTCACACTCTTAGTCAAGCCTTCGCTCAAACTAAGAGTATATAGGACGCGGCCGAGGCAAGCAAAGACCCGGCCTACATCGCCTACAGAAACACCTTTGCAAAGAAGGATAAGGGTAAGGCCCCAACAACCATAGTGGCCGCTGTGGTGACCAAGGCCAAGCCCAAGCCTAGTAACAATGGTAACAAGAATGTCAAGAAGCTGGTTGCACCCGCAACTAATCCCATGCCCAAGCAGGGCCACGTACTGCAGCCTGCCATACTTGCGCTTGAGACGTTTGCACAACCCAAACCCAACTTTGAGCATAAAGATCACTCAAAGTACACCCCACTTCCTCTCAAGCCTTCAGACCTTCTGAAGCAGCTACTGGTAGCAGGGTACATACAACACAAGCAGCTGTCATATGAAGCAATCAGGAGACATCAACGCTACTGTGAGCTCCTTAGGAACCCCTCTCTGGTCCTGCCCGATGAGCCTTCGGTCCCTAAGGACTTCAGGCTGGACAGGTTTTGTGACTATCACCAATAGTGTGGTCACAACACAGATTATTGTTTGGCGTTGCAGGATGACATCCAAAGATTGATCGATCAAGGAAAATTGGTGTTGGACAAAAGCAACCTAGTGCGCCCTGAGAACCAATCTATGCATGTCTACATAGATCCCCTCAACGCTAACAATGCTGGTTATGTCATCAACACCATTGGTATTGACAGTGATCCCAGGCCACCCTAGCAACCATTCGTGGTCCATGTGCCTTAGCATAGTGCACCAGCACCACCAGTGGTTGGGTAAAGCTCGCAACAACCATTCATCCTGAGAGTCCCCCCATGGGCATTCATCTCTACGTCATCTGTTAGCAAAACCACGCTACCCTGCCCGTTAACACCTCTAGCTCCATTTGTCATCAAGGGGTCGAATCCTTCGACAGCCCCCATCCCATGCAAGACAGCCGAATAGCCTTCTCATCCTAAAAGGCGAAAAATTCATTTCGTAGGTGAGATGTCGAAGGAAAGTACCGTCGAGGCTATTCCCAAGCCTACGTCTTCGCCCCCTGCATCTGTGCCTTCATCACCAAAGACGAATGTTGCCATGACCACACAGTCCGCGGTGCCTAGCCAAAAAGGGTCTAAACTCAGATTTGAAGTCACCCCTCCTCGGGAAATTCGTCTTCTGGGACAAATAGAAGAGGAGGAAAGCATTAAACATGAGGGTGACCAAGACCTCTTGGACGTCCTCACTCAGGTCAAACAAGCTCTAAAACAAAAAAACACTACATTGAGCTTGTATGACCTAATCATGACGTCCATCCCACATCGTGCAGCTCTAATCCGCATGTTGATGGTGATTCCGGTCAATGAAGACATGCTAGCAGAAGAGGAAGTGATCTACTCAGTCATGCTCCCCTTTGCACCTGTAGGGCCAGAACCACCTCAATTAACTTTCTGCAACGACGCTATTAGGGAAGATCCCAAAAGGGGTCAGGTGACTACAGCACCCCTTTTCATCACAATTCGTGTCGGCCAACACCAGATCCGAAGGGTACACGTTGATGATGGGGCTGCCACGAACGTCATCCCCTTCCCTATTGTGGACAAGTTGGGCTTGGTTGACTAGATCAAACCCACAACGACATCATGCCTGAGGTCATTCAATAGGGCGTAGGTCGTGGTGAAGGGCACAGTCAACATAGACTTCGTAGCAGGGGACCAGTTCCCCACAAACGCAACATTCATCATGGTCGAGGAAATGCCTGGGTTTAACTTGATCCTCGGAAGGTCATGGTTAGCACAGCTTAGGGTTGTCTCCTCACCCATACACCAGGAGATCTGCTTGCCTTACGCAGGTAGAGAGGTGGTGATCCGCGGTGACGAGGTAGCAACGCAAGCAATCCAAAACGTAGGCATGGAACAGGGCTCAGAGGTTATCACTTTTGAGAATGAAGCACTTGTCGCTACTTATACTGACTACCAGGCAGAGGGATCGGCTCAACAAGCTGATCCCCAAAGTGAAAATGCATGGGCTGAGTTACCCTTCCAAGTGGGGGGCAATGATGTAGACGAGGGCCCTGGTAGAACATCTTGGCCTTATGTTTCGCTCAACCCTTGTTGGGTCAAGAAGCAGCTACGCCTAGCGTAGCAACCCCACTACTTCCTGCCCACGCACCATCCTTGTGCATTTATGCAATGGCCCGAAACAACCTAAAACTAGCAATGTGCATTTATGCATTGGCCCGAAACAGCCTAAAACTAGCAAGGTGCATTTATGTAATGGCCCGAAATGGCCTAAAACTAGCAACCGCCCAACGTGCATTTACGCATTGGCTCGAAACTACCTAAAACTAGCAATGGCCCGAAATGGCCTAAAACTAGCAACGTGCATTTACGCATCAGCCCAAAACAGCCTAAAACTAGCAATGGCCCGAAATGGCCTAAAACTAGCAAAGGCCCGAAACGACCTAAAACTAGTGTAGAAGAGCAAAAATTTAGCATGACATTTAGTGCATACACAACATACAGGTTAGTGTGAGAACCAATTCATCTTTTTATTTAAAATTCTGGTCTCATGGCCAATGTTTGCAAAATTTTACAAAATTTAAAAAAATTTCAAAAAATCAAAAAAGAGGAGATCCCATGCTGTCATGGGTTGTCCCTATTTGCATCATCTTTGCCATTCGCTTTTGCATGATCTCCCTTTGCATTGCCTTCCCCTGCATTGCCCTTTGTCGGTTCTTCATTCCCTCCCTCTACGGGCCCTACACCCTCATCTGGAGCCTGCATCATAGGAATGAAGTAGTCAGGTAAAGCAACACACGAAAGTCGTAATAAGCATTAGTACAATAGAAAGAAACTCACTTAAGAAGGGCCCGCGTCCATCTCGAAGGGTATCTGGTCTAAACCAAGCTTGAGGCGATGTTAGACCTCCTCTGCTGTGATCTCCATCCAACGCCTTTTGTCTGGTTCAGCATCTGTAGCAGCTCTCTCCCTTTCAACGGTCATCCACCTCGATGACCCCGGAGAAAAGGAGATGGTCGTGGTCTCTCCTGTGGGAAGGTCCACTTTCTAGTCAGGAGATTTCGTAACCTTTACCTGCTCTTTGAACTTGGCATAGGTCTCTGAAGCGTCAATAGCATTTATGAATGCTTTATACGTAAATGCTTCCACAAAAGTGTCTTCGTACAGTTTACGATTGGTGGCATGTTCCCATTTATACATATATTTATGGTTTTTCTAAGATTGCCCACATTCGTAAACTTTGGTGCTAAAATCTTTCAAATCCTGACACTTCTGGGCTAGCAAGTCCATCTGCATATGCTATTCTATTATTTTGCAAGTGGCCTCGACGTTCTGACATGTGACGATCCAAAATCTGGCGTAGTCTATCACAGCCATGTGCTAGTCCTCATTATTAGTGTCACAGGCTATGAGGAATTTGTTCCTCGACTTGAGATCCTTCACCTCGATGCTCAGGTTGGCCTTCTCTTCCTTGGATTTTTGGACTCGTTTTCACAGGTCCTCGTTGATGTGCTTATACTCCCACAGGGAGCATGCCGAGTGCAAAGCGTATTTGCAAGCCTCGTCGTATGCACGACGAGACACCTTGGTCACTTCAGGTGGGAATGTAGACATGGCACCAACTTTCAAAGGCCGTGTTGGGTTCCATTTGAGTCTAGAGGCTACTATGACACGAAGAGCATACCAATCCCATTAGTATAGCAAAAGTAGTAAACTCACGAAATTCTAGCACAGCAACACGAGAGCATCTAATACTACTACTTACCCACTTCAGGGTCCACCTGCTGAAGACGATTGATCATGTTGTCAACAATTCCCTGCATGAACGCGATCTTGCCGGGGACCTCAGCCCATGATTCCACATGAATCTAAGGAGGTCTTGTAACATCAACGGTGGTGCCTGTCACATAACTAAACATGTCAGTAATGGTCGAAGTGAGTTATGACAAGGTAGACATATTACCAAACTCACCAGTGTCCGATTGCGGTCTCCTTTCTTGCTGATGCAAAATGATGGCGGTAGCCTGGCCAGAGGTTCCTGCTGGGTTCCTACGGATCCCTTCTTCATGTGCTAGTGCCTTTCCTTTTAGGAGACTAGCATCTTTTTTATTCAAGGGAGGCTCCTCTTCATCAGTAGGAGGATTCTCCCTAATAACAAGAGCCCCTGCCTTAGCCACAAGAACTCCCTTCCTTTTGACCCGGGCCCTTCTCTTTGAGACTGGGACCTCTGTGTCTTTATTCGTTGCCCCTGTCTTAAGGGCCAACACCTCTTCATCTCCTTCTTCTTCTTCCTATTCTTCTTCTGATAGTCAAGAAACATGTTTGCATTAGCTCAAGAAGACAAGTTAGCCTAAGGCAGGTGCTACGCTACACTACACCGCCTAGCGTAGCATAGCGTAGCATATAACAGCAAAGTAGGCATTAAACGAAAGTGCTTAATAGGGGGCTGCGTCCTTTGCAGCTTAAGCCGTAGTTTTCGCCCCTCCTCTTCCTCCATGCGAAGGGTTTTCTTAGGTGGAGGAGGTCTCTTCTGTCGCAACTTTTTGGCCGCAGTCTCAGCAATGAGACATTCTCCCCATGACACGCTACTGTCCACGGTGGGGGGCATCTCTCCTATGCTGTCTTGGCCGCGAACGTTGTGGGCCACCCGATCCTTAGTCGTTATAGAAAATGACTTCCCAATTATTTCTGGGGGATCTTAGGCTTAGGTGGTCTGAAGGATCTACCGAATCCATGGTTTGGAAATCTGGTCACGAATTCACATGACCCAGACTCCATTCTCCTGAATCACCAGAAACTCCACGAAACGCTTCAGGCAAGCTATGTAAAAGGCATAATGTATATTGGAACAGGACTCCATTTTATTATGGAGCCCCAAGATTTTGATTTGCAAGCCATTACATAAAAACCTGGCCCAGTTGTAGCGAGCCCCCTCCTCTATAACTTCGTGCATCACCCAGGCTTGCTCGATCTCCATGACCTTCCCTTGGGAGAGCAGCTGGGGGAACATGCAAGCACAGAAGACATGGTAAACCCCCTTTGTGGGTCTTTCTTTGAGCCTCTCCATGGAGAGCCCCTTTTGCTCCTTGGTAAGCCCTAACCACTCCTGGATATCCTTCTTCTAAAGGATCAACTCCATCTTGGACTTTGACCCTATGAGAACGCCATCGGCAGGGACACCGAAGAGGTCCATGAACATTTGGTCATTGATTTCAATGACCACCTGCACGCCATGTATGCACATGCGGAAGCGGCTCACCTTGTCCGAGAAGGAGTCAACTAGGGAGAGCATCTTGATGGCAGGAACATTTGGATTCGGGGCCAGGAACAGATCCATAAGCCCAGCCTTCTGGATGTTCTGGACCAGGGAGTCTGAGGCCGCACCGATTATCCAACATTGGCTCATATCTACTTCTCCATACTTGAAGTAGATATTTGCCCCCTACGTCTCGACGATTACCACCATCACCTCTTGGGGTTTCTTCGCTCCTACAATAGTTTTCGCAAAAAATGTTTAGCATAAAAACGCAAAGAATTCCAAGACCACAAAGGCACTTAAGCATTCAACACTTATTGTTTGGCCTACCAGGTTTGTATGGTAATAGGAACAGCGAAAGACTAACTAGAACTTGATCAACATTGATCGATTTGAAGGGCTCCACCCACCCATCATCTAGCCAACTAGACCCCTTGCATTGATTGTAGGGAATGGGAAACATGTGCTGGTAGGAGGGGTATTCACCCCCACATTGACCAATCACACCCGCACGTAGGTTCTTAGCAGAAGAGAACTCCTGCAGGGCTATCCGTGTCGTAGTCAGTAGACCTGGTCGGTCATGAACCCCTTCCTTGTTGATGTAGAATCTGGTAGCAAAAAACATACTGTTAGCATTTGGCCAATATAGCAAGCGTTGCACAACACAATGAAACAAGGTTGCAAAAAACTCACCCGCCAGCACAGTAGACAGTTCCTGGTGGGTTTTGGAAGCACGTTGCCATGTAACGTGCAACAAACAATGTGTTGTAAGAATGGTAGCAGCTGTATTCAAGAATATCCCAGATCCAGGATAAACATCTCAAGCTTGTGGGACACTGATTGGACCCTTCCCATTACCTACTAAAGACTGCTCCATTCATCAGAAACCTTAGGATGCCTTGGCTTGCCCCAGGCAATATGGCTTCTATTATGACGGCTGCCTCTTCCTCCTCTAGGTATGACCAAATGATCACACTGAAGTGTTGGAGGAGGTACTGTAGGAACTCCTGTGCCCCTTTCCTGAACCATACCCCCCACTCCCCCACATGTATATGGGGAGAAGGAGCATTAGCCACAGGTCTGCTTATGTAACACAGGACCCCTGTAATTTCCAAGATGATTAGAATGGACCTCAGCCCCACCTTGCACAACACAACTAGCAAGCGTTAGCACCATGTCTAAGTGTAATACACACACAACATAGCAATGCCTAGCAGTTCATGCATATAGCATAGCATAGCCCTCTTCCCGCACATAGCGTAGCAAAATAGCCTAGTGTAGCAATAGAGAAATTAGCCCTAATAGGGTGATTAGCAATACGCTTTAACAAAACACGCGTCACACCATTGCATCACACATGGCCCAGTCCTTCTGAGGGTCCTACGCCACGCCATCTGAAAGCTAAGTAACTTAACTTGTCCAAGCCCCCACAGTTATGACGACTGCGGCGGTGGCGGTTTAAGCGACCTTGCATGCAATGATGGCATAGCATTTATGCATCTACCATGGCCGAAACGGCAACAGTGGCGATGCAAAGGCCAAAACAACATGATAATGGAAAACATAATTAACTAAGACTAGGATACACAATGAAAGCAGAAAATGAAAATGATAGCAGAATCACGAAGAATCAGAGGAAGCATAGTGGCCTACCGGGTCAATGGCGTGTCCTCTCGTGCTGCTACGTGCGCTTGTGTCATGTACCCTAGGAGCCAGATGAGTGCGTTCCTTATTAGGAGCCATCGTCCTACTTGCAGATTTCCCCTCTTCGCTATGCAAAAAATGCCTTGCTCGTTGTTAACATAATCACTCCACGCTCCAAAATTGCCTTGTGCTCCAATATGGGCTCTACGTTGTTACGGTGAAAATGACAAGTTTACTAGGGTTTAATCCCTATTTATGGCCGTAATGGTAAGAAAGGGAAACTTTCCACTCTCTCTTTCCGTTTAATGCAGAGTGCACTGTACAGTGTAGCATGCCCACCACGACATTGTAGCACTGTTGACATTGTAGCTATTTGCTTTCCCAAAAATAAAAAAAATATATTTATTTTTGTGACAAGTTTGAAAAGACCTTAAACTAGCAACACCAGCAATCACAACATTATTGATCTAAAAAGACCTTAAACTAGCAATCCTAGCGTAGTTGCACCTTTAATGATCTGAAAAGACCTTAAACTAGCAGTTTCGACTTGTCATATGTTCGTAGTCCGCAATGACGTTAAACTAGCAGTTTCACACTTTCACATGGGTAGTTTCGCATTTTCCAGCAGTTTCATGTTTTCAAGTCGACAGTTTGCATTTTGTTAACAAGATTCACGCTCTTATGCCTTGGCAGTCCACCACGATCTTAAACTGGCAAGCTTTTAATCTTTATATCATCATACCTCGCTAGTTGCATCTCATCACTATTTTGCAAATTTTCATTACACACGGTTACTGCCAACAGGTGCCTCTTAACCAGACTTTCATCTCATTTTGGTAGGTTAAGAAAAAGATGGAAATCCATTGTGATCTCTCTATGCCCTTAACGTTAGCAGGTCCACATGGCAAGCTCGCGAGACATTTGAACCTAGACCTAATCGACTGGGGGTCAACCACAAATAGCACTATAGCAACCTTAGAAGCATCCTGAGACTGGCCCGAGCATCTGGTCCAAACCTTAGACTTAGAGGCCGGGGATGTAATTGAGGACCCTCTCGTCGAGACACCTATGACCACGTCCAAGGGGAAGGTAAAAACGCTAAAACTTAGCTCCCTCCTAGACAAGCAGATGCACAAAAACGTAGCCAAGATTCTACAAGACAACATCAATGCCTTCGCATGGTCGCACAACGACATGCCAAGTTTGGATCCATGGCTGATACAGCATAACATCGTCCTAGACCCGTGCATGAAGGTAGTCAAGCAGAAGGCTTACAAAGTCAAGCCAAAAATTGCGCTAGCCATGAGGGATGAAATCACTAAGCTATACCAAGCCGGTTTCATCCGTGTGGTTGATTACTCGAAATGGGTGTCCAACATCATTGTGGTTTCGAAGAAAAAGGGAGGAATATGAATGGATAACCCAGTGTGAACAAGCCTTCGATGACCTGAAGAAGGAGCTTTTGCACCTCCCAACTATGCATCCACCATAGAGGGATAAGCCCTTCTTCATCTACCTTGCCACCTCTGACACATCTATCGCGGCATTGCTATGTTAGAAACGAGATGATGGATCTGAGATACTAGTGTATTATCTGAGTCATGCACTAATAGCGCATGAGGCGAAATACAATGAAGTGGAGAGGAATTGCCTTGCCCTAGTGTTCGCACTAAAAAAGTGGAGGCATTACCTATTTCGCAGTACAACTAACATCATTTGCAAAAGCAACATACTCCGGGCTATCACTAACAACCTATACGAAAGTAGCAGGATAGCCTGATGGAAAGTAATAATCGTGGAGTTCGACCTACACTATGTAAGTCAATCGTCGATGAAGGGTCAAGCCATAGTGACCCAACTCACAACCTCGCCTGTTGATGACCAGCTAATCATAGATCTCAAATTCTTGGATGAACACGTTAGTAATATCAACATCGTGTCATCGCATCTCGAAGCTACTTTACATTTTGACGGTGCCTCAACTACATGAGGAGGTAGCGTAGCTACCGTCATCACATTCCCCTTTGGGGAAATGCACCCATCTACTTATCGTTTCACGTTCCCCTTCACCAACAATGTGGCAAAATATGAGGGGCTACTTAGAGGCCTCTCAACTGCCTAAGCACTATGCATACAACACCTGGCAATTCGCAGTGATTCACAACTAGTTGTGAATCAAGTCATCGAGGTCTACGCCTACAAAGCTACACACCTGCAACCCTATTACAACCTAGCAAAAAGCTTGCTTAAGCAATTTGCAACCACAGATGTACAACATGTGCCATGTAATGAGAAAACCATGGAAGATGCCCTAGCTACCCTAGCCCTAAACATTCCATCACATTCCTTTGCAAGTCTTCCAACTTCGATTGTCGAATGCACTGAGTCTATCAACTTCGATTGTCGAATGCACTGAGTCTTCCAACTTCGATTGTCGAATGCCCAACAATACGTGCTCATGGGAAATGATGCCCTATGCCGATGTTCCTATGACAGGATATTGCTGGCATGCGTGGGTGGGGAGCAGGTGTAGAAGGTAGTTAATGAAGTGCATGAAGGACTGTGTGGTGGACACATAGCACCTAGGGCTATGGTTGCAAAAATTAGATGCCTAGGGTACTACTAGCCCCACATGGAGCATGACTGCCTATCAAAAGTTAAGACATGTGACACGTGCTAGAGATACATAAATCTCATACATATAGCATCCACAAACGTGCATCCAATGCATATCACATGGCCTTTCCAACGATGGGGACTAGACCTCATAGGACCCATCATGCCTAAGTCCTCCTCAGGGCATAGTTTTATTATCACTGCCACTGAGTATTTTACAAAGTGAGTGGAAGCTATCCCCCTGAGGAAGACGATGTCTCAACAAATCTACCACTTCATCTTGGACAACATCGTAACTAGATTTGGGCTTCCAATGACTATTGTGACTGACAATGGGACACAGTTTAGTAGTATAGAATCCTGAACCTTCTACAGTAGCCTAGGCATGAGGCAATCATTCTCTTCTTTCTATTATCTTTAGGCAAATGGACAGGTGGTGGCTACAAATAAGTCCATCATCAACTTGCTGAGGCGGATGCTAAACAATAGCAAGAGGTGGTGGCACAAGCAAATCCTCTACGTTCTATGGGCCTACAGGACGACGTGTAGAACCGCAACAAGTAAGACTCCTTATAGCCTTGTTTATGGATCTGAAGCTATGTTGCCTCTTGAGTTGCAGGTACCTTCACTTCGGATGATCCTATTTGACGTCGTGAGCAAAGCCCAGAACAACAAGTTACGGATCATCGACCTCGACTCAATAGAAGAGGAGTGCACATAGACACTCAGTTGCATAGAGCATTACCAGAGCAAGCAGCAACAAAAGCACCATGCAGACCTGCATCGACGGCTAGTGCAGAAGGGAGACCTCATCCTCAAGGCTGTTTGTGAGCACGTGAGCAAATTCTCAGCCAACTGGGAAGGCCCTTACGTGGTCACTAAAGCCTTCGGGAATGGAGCCTTCAAGCTTGTAGACATGAACGACAATGAGTTCGCCAACACGATGAATCACTCATACCTCAAGTCGTACTACATTTGAAGCATGGTAGCATCAAGCACTGTCCACTACGACGTTAAACTGACAACAACAATAGGTAACTATCCACTATGACGTAAAACTGGCATAGGCGAGTGAGCGTCCGCTACGACATTAAACTGGCATCGCTACAGCAGTATCTACTATGATGATAAATTGGCAACAACAACAAGTAGCATCTACTATGACGTTAAACTGGCAATGACTGTCCGCTACGACATAAAACTTGCACGACTAGTCCTCTATGACTATAAACTGGCATGGCACGTTTGCTATGATGCTAAACTGGCATGTACGGTCTGTTGGGACCTTAAACCAGCACAACAGTCCACTGAGACCCTAACCTAGCACACGGTCTACCAAGACCTTAAACTAGGTTCGCGTCACATCCCTAGCGTGCATCTGTGCCGCATACACATCAAATGAGCATGCGTAGTGTTGATGCGAGGGTGGGATGTTGTAGCTCTAGAATGCAGTCCATGACATAATGGGGGCACGCTTTGGAACGTATATGACGTTGCCACCCTTGGCATTATGTTGACCCTCTGGAGATGTTGTCTGACATTGTACTGGCCCTCCAAACCTATCGTCGCCACGACCCATTGCCTTGATGGTAGCTCCTTGGTCAGTGCCTGCTACTGGAGTTCTAGTAGTATTGTGGCCCGGTCACAATATTGTTATCCTCCAGCTCCCTGCCAACGACGTTTGGCTATGTGGTAGCTAATCCCATAACTAAACTAAGAATGCATGCCCTTGGCAAGGATTCCAGAGCATTCGCACTCATAATGACACCTCGCTCCTTCGAGGCCAGTTCCTCCATGCCGTCTGCAGCCAGCAAGACCTTCGCCCTCACCAACTGAGGGTACGTCTTGCCACAATAGCAAATGCTATAGCATCGCGAAGTGAGTGCCTTGACTAGCATGCTTACTTAAGAGTGCAACTTTCATGACGTGCATAACACAGCTCACTGCATGGGAAACATCAGTGCGAATCCATGACGTGTGTAACACAGCTCGCTGCATGGAAAGCATCTGTAGGCAGGTCGAAACCCTACACGGATGTAACACAACTCATCTTGGGAAAGACACCTATTCTACGGGAGGTCAAAGATCAGCGAAAGCAAAGATGAAAACACAAACGACTCCCTCATGAGCACTCCAACGAGGGGTTCTGCTAAACCTCATCTTTTTCCTTCTCCTATGCCTCCTTCCTCCCTGCTTCGTCTTTTTCCTCCAATGCAACACTCCCAAGCGTAGCCAAGCGACGTCCCGACGCTCACCGAATGACATTGTTAGCATTTTTCCTTTTGTGTGTTTCATATTTTTTGTCAACGTCTATCGAACCCATTCTCCAAACGTTGACAAAGAGGGGCCAATGAAACACCCCAGAAATTCAAAGGCATGCTTGCTTCACTAGGCTTTTGCAATTTGCGTAGTAGCATGGCAGTTCTCTAGGAGATGGATGGTCTAATTTCCAGACTGTCTAATTCGGCAAGTTTCCTAAGTCATGAGGTTTGCTATGCTACGCTATGCCTTGCTATGTAGTGTAGCAAGCTTCAGAAGACGTTTGCAGAAGCGAGGTGCTACGCTACGCTATACAGCATAGCACAGTGTAGCAAAAGCTAGACGGTCGGTCCCCTCGCCCGACTTCAAGTCCTTCAGCAATGTCTCTTTCTGTCAGGAAGCGACGGACCATGTCTGCTGCTACAGTACGCTGAGCTACATGGCGCAGCGAGGCATAGCAATTCTGCGAAAGTGACAGAAGGCAACTCAAAGGGCAAGATTAGCAAGTTTGCAAGTTTCGCAGTGCAGAAGGCAAAGTTTGCAAATTGACGAAGTTTTTTTTTACTACTAAGGCTGGCTGCTACGCTATGCTACGCCACGTAGCGTAGCATAGCTGAGCAAGTATACAGCACACATATAGCGAAACGTGTGACAACATGCTACGCTACAAAGCACAGCAAGGCATGACAGGTGGTTATCCGACATCAATGCACTTCACCTAATTGCACCGTTGGCACACGTCTTCAGATGCTAATGGCGCAATTACGGCATGGCAAGCTTACAATTACGACATGGCAGGCTCATAATTGCAACGGTCATGTAGGCACTTGCAACGTAGACAAGTCAACGTGGGCCCAAGGCATGTAGCGTCCAAACCGCCCCTACACCATCTACCTGAGATTCTTTTTGTTCCTACAATGAATTATCATAAAGAGTTCTACCTATTTTGCTTGGTATTTGCATATGTTCAACAATTGCTTACCTATTTGAGGAATGAAATTTTCCTCCTTCAATGGTTCACTTTTTGCTTCTTTATTAAGACAAAAAGACTTGGTTTTGAGCTTAGTGACAACTATTTGAAACTGTTTAAGTTTTCACCTATTCATAAGTCCTCTTAAAAGCCATCTTAGTTAGATAAGTATTGAGTGTGTAAGTGATAATCCGTTTTATACAATATGAGATTCGATAATTTATAATGAAGTTCTA
>MNCI01006653.1:95089-117129 GCA_015680685.1 Gnetum montanum | reverse complement strand
TCAAATTTACATATCAATATTATTTTATACTATTTTTTATGGATAGTTTTTATTAGTTAAATGTTATTCACATTGATAAGATTTCTTTTTATAAGTACTTAAATCCTTGCATTTTGCATGACATGATATTTTTCACAATGATGTAGCTATTCATGATGGATTTACCCTAGTTCAAAAAGTCAACATTATTCAAATTTTTTAAAAATAAGTCTCAAGCTATCTATTCTTTAATGAATGTTAATAATCTTTTTAAGATAATAAAATTTTGGATCAATAGTGTTGCTAGAAATGTTTCTTAGCTCATGCTTAAGCATTAGTATTACTCTCTATCTTTCTTTCACTTTTTCTAGTTGTTAATAAGGAAGCATTTAGTAAGAAGTAAAAACTCATAAGGGTTCTTATAAATAATGTCAATGCCTAATTCTTTTCCTAGTTGAGAGGGACATTTTTTTAGGATTGATTATAAGGATGAAAACCTATAAGGGCATCCTAAAAATCATTGAGCCTTTTCTTTTTATTGTTGTTCTAATAATGAAGTGTTAGCCTAATGATACAACTATTGGTTTGAAAGCTCCAAGTAATGGGTTTGATTCTAGTGGGTAATAATGAGATATAAAATTTTAATGGGAGTATATATCTTGGGATGTATCTATATTACAATTATTTTATGGTTTCAACATACCCACTTCCACTCACATGAGTTTCTTTATTATTAAAGTTGAAACACCACCAAATTTCATGTTGTAACCTTCATTTCCCAACCTGGGATGAGGATTCATTGTAAATGGGAGATGTGTAGTCAATGGGCTACAATCTTGCATACTTCAGCTTTTTGGAGCCAAATAAATGCTTTAAAAGTTGTTATTTCCTTGCTTCCCAAGTAGAAAAGTGTACCCCATGTCCATATTTGGGCTTGGGAATGCTAAAAATTTCTTTGGAATAACTAAAAATTGGCATTTGTGTGGGCTTTTGTAGGGGTATTCATAGTAACTACATTTTTAGTACTCACAATTTCAGTATTCATAGTAACTACATTTTTAGTAGTCACAATAACTATAATCGCAGTAGTTATAGTAGCCAGCATAGTCACTACCAAGACCCAGTAGAAGTGCAACATTCAGACCATTGGAATTTCCATTTTTCCAACAACAACTAGCATAGTCACTCCAAGTTAACAATAGCTAGTGAAGACAACATTCTTTACCAAGCATAACACATTCCAATGGATTCTACCAATTCTACAATTTTTAGCGTTTCCATATTTTTGCCCACTTTTGCCATTTTCTAGCAACCTTAGCATAGTCCATTAATGTGAACATAGTAAGAAGGATGTCAACATAGTCACAAAAGTTAGTTTACTATTTATAGTAAATGGATGGATTTTTTGGTTGTAGCCCATTCCAAACTTACCATAAATGGCAACTACACTTAAAGTATATAATTGTTGATCAAGACCAATGTAGTAATAATGGTCCAATGTAGTTATAAAAGTCTATTTACTATTTATAGTAAATGGATGGGTTTTGTGATCGTAGTCTATTCTGGACTTACGAAAAATAGTAACTATGCTAGGTGAAGATGACTAATACCTATAAATAATCTATCAATCTATCAATAATCAATGGCACTAGTGTAGTCTCAAAAAATAGCAACCCTACCCTATAAATACCTAATGTTTGCATGATTTTTTGGTTTCAAACACTTGGCATTTTTGCGACCTCTTGATGATAACAACATTTTCCATTTCCCATCCATCAATGTCCGTTATAGCCCTTATAACCTTTCTTATACTTTTCATAGCAGAAATTTGTACTATACTTAGCACATAGACTCCCACATAGTAGCCCTTGTACCAAACATGTAATCCCATTTCCATACCCCCATTTTAGACCTTGATGGAAACCAATTGCAAGTTGCTAAGAATAGGAGCTAGAAAAAAATTAGAAAGTGGAGTTGCAATAGGGTGCAATCTACCTTTTTCAATGGACTTCAAGCTTTTGCCAATGACCTCTTATGCTTTTCACATAAAAACTTGTACTTTTTGAACCTTAATTTTTTATTTTTTATAAATTTTATTATTCATGTTGTGCAAGTTTTAGTTTATGTTTTTATTCCTACACTTGTTCTATTTCGAATCTACAACTAAAAACTCCATTTTTGTTTCATTTCTAAAGTCATTTACATTTTTGTTTGATCAATTCTATCTATGTTTTACATTTTTATTTTTCTTTTCACTTCTGATTTTTCCTACAATTACATTTATGTTTTCACAACCATTTCTATTTATGTTCTATATGTCCCTAGGTGATCAACAATACTATTCAAGGTACCCTAAGTCCAGTTTTCCATAGGCCCTTGGGATTCAAGGTTAAAGCTATTCTGTCACTTGAATCCTTTAGTTTTCCCATTCTAGCAATCGATATTTCCAACTCCAACATTTTTTTGGTGCTAGAAGGAGAGTCTTTACTCAAATTCTTAGCTAGAAACCCATTTTAGCTATTTCTATTCTTCAATCATACCTACAAACCTAGCGTTTCCTATTATATCCTTTTTCCATAAGCCTTGGTGTCATAGTTGAAATAAAGTTGGGTTTTGCTATAGATTTTTCATCTACTAAAACACCCATTACAATTTATGTCATTCCATTTAGCATCATTCCATTTAGTATCATTCCATTTAGCATAGTTCCATTTAGTTTAGTTCCTACTATAACACTCGTTTTTCATTAAGTAGGTAAAACTCTTTCCCATTTTCCATTTTCATTGTTTTGCAACCATCTTCTACTACCTTTCTATTTTTTGTCTACTACATTAGTAGATTTTCCTATTTACTACATTTTTTACTAAAAATAGTAAAACCATGAAAAACTCAAGTTTCAACATGTTGCTCCAACTATCAACCAAGTTGCATTTCACATTCATTGGCAATGGGTTCGACTAGCACACCATAAGGCTATATGATCCCAATGACCTTACTATCATCAAGTGTAGGTAGTCCTTAAGAATTAGGGGGCAAAGTCCTAGATTCTTAGCAATAAATGAAAAGCACTATAACTTCATTTGTGCCAAGATCTAGGCTAGCATGTTAATTCCACGAGCAAAAGCACAAGCTAAGAGGGAATTCAAGCTCATCTATCATAATGGGAAGGAGTATATTTCCTCACTGTGTGACCCAATACCCCTTAATAACCTCTATGCTAGCATTTTAGCCCTCCTCATTGAGGTAGATGAAGATAACTAGAAGGCTACATTTGATTGGTAACTAGAGGATGAAAATTAATTTGAGGTAGAGTCTAAGCTTGAGAACATTTCGAAAGGACTCTTCCAACAAGGGACTCCCAAGACCATAGTGTCCACTTCCACCCCCTTTGTCTCTTCCTCTAGGCATGTTCCATTACCTTCTTTCCCACCATATCCAACCATGTTTAGGCAAACCACCATCATAGTTGCACATGAAAAACACTCAGTGCCACAGTCCATGACCTTCCATATTTCCATGCCACTTGCTACAAAACCTCAGATTGTGCAACCATCATCGATGGTTGTTATTACCACTAATCCTCCTACCACTAAGATGGGGTTCACCATGGGACCCCAAGCAAGCTAGGGGTCACACATCCCCTTTATACTATTTGTGCCCTAGATACCAGCATAAATGTCTTTCTCCTTGTTTGGCCCGCAAACCATAGTGATGACACAACCTCTTCCTTCCATTCCATAACTAATAGCAAGACTACAAGCATCACAAAGTATGCCTTAACCTTTCATCCAAACCCCATAACTAACAGTAGCATCCCAAGGACTAGATCAAGCTTTCCAAATGATCCAGGACTTAATTGAAGAATTAAAGAAACTCAAGGCCTTATCGTCCCAAACCATGAAGATAATGGACTTCTACCAAGATTAACCCATTAGTCCTATTAGCTTATCACTAACTCTTCCTCCTAGTCTCTCTATGCCATAGGTCATAAAACATAATAGTAAGGATGATCCAAATGCTTACCTAATTACCTTCCACTATGAGTGTTTTCTATTACAGGCATAGTTGCATACTATTATGTGAATCTTCCCTATGTCTTTGGTGAGAAAAGCACTTGATTGTTACTATGTATTACCAAGAGGATCCATATCCTCTTTGGATGAACTAATTTCATAATTCGATAACTGTTTCAAGCATAACTTGAATCCTGATACCACACTTGACCAACTAATGAAGGTTAAGTAGATTCCTTTAGCCAATGCAAAATTTCATCTAACAATGAAATGTTCTACTCAATGAAATACTAGAGCTGATAGTTGAAATGCACCTACTAGCTATCTTCAAGGGGATGGTTAATGATTTCATAAAGTCAAAGTTATATTATCTCAGTCCATAGTCTCTTAGTCAAGCCTTTTCCTAGATTAAAAATATAGAAGATGCCATAGAAGCTAATCACAATCTTGCCTACATGGCATATAAGAACCAACATGCATGTAAAGATAAAGAGAAGGGAAGGGAAAATAATGTAGTAGTAGCAATTATAACTAACGAGAGAAAAGTAACTAACCAAGGGCTAAAGAATAACCAACTGAAGGCCCCTACTACCAATAACAACAACCAACCATCAACCTCTATTACCATTGAATTAACTATGTTGAGGCCTAACTTCACATAGAAAGAACAATTTAAATGTACTAATTTACCCCTCAAGTTGTTAGAGCTCTTAGCCCAACTATTGTAGAGCGGGAGGATTTAATACAAGTAGATGATTAAGCTTTCCCATAAGAGGCATGATAGGTTATGCAAAATAGCCAAAGACACTACTTGAGCAACTAAGAATAAGCCTCTAGTATCCAAATGCTTTAAGATGGACTAATTTTTCCATTATCATCAGTTGTCAGGTCATGATACTGATTTTTTTCTTATGCTTAAAGCTGACCTGCAAAAGATTATTGATAGGGGAGAACTAGTATTAGACATTTTGAACCTGATTAGGCCACAAAACTAGTTGATGCATGTATACAAGGACCGATTGAATGCCAACAACAATTCATACATTATATCAGTGTTCAATGTTGATGATAATCAAATGCCTACAAGGGAGCCATTTATGATTCAAGTATCCCCTCACAACAAAAGGGGATTTTTAGCTTCTACTAGCTCAAGATCCTTTTTTTTGTAAGGGTACCAACATGAATTCCTCCTATTGTACCTTTTGTCATTAGGTTGCCCCAACCCTCTACAACACAACCTACCTCGAGAATAAAATAACCCCCATGGTGGCCAATGCAACATCTTCTTCCCCTCACAACAAAGGGGATTTTTAGCTTCTACTAGCTCAAGATCCTTTTTTTTTTGTAAGGGTACCATCATGAATTCCTCCTATTGTACCTTTTGTCATTAGGTTGCCCCAACCCTCTACAACACAACCTACCTTGAGAATAAAATAACCCCCATGGTGGCCAATGCAACATCTTCTTCCTTGCAAGCAATTGGGAATGATAAGAAATCCCCAACTAAACAATGGAAGAAAGCTGTGTAGAAGGCCAAGAACAACACTGATAAGTAAAGCAAGTTAAGGAAGGAAGTGGACCCATTGAAGTCTACTCCCATTTTGTTTGTTCCCATGACTTCTACAACCTAGCTTACTTCAATAAGTAAACCATATGAAGACCTAAATCTTGAAGAAGAAAAATGAGAGGCTAGGCTAGAACCACAACCCAAGCATGGAGTTTGTATTTTAGGATGCATGGAGGAAGTTAAAAACATTAAATCAATGATTAATAATAAATATTTCCTTAATGTGATGGAGTAGGTTAAGTAATCACTCAAATAAAAGAACACAACATTGAGTTTGTATGACCTAGTCATGCATTCTAGTATCCACCATGTGATATTGATTAAGATGTTTATTTCCATATATATTAGTAAGGACATCCCCACTAATGAAGATTATATTCATGCATTCATGGTATCCTCTTCATCCAAGGAATTAAAGTCAACATCGTTGATGTTTTGTGATAGTGAAGTCAAGACAAATCCCCAAAATGGAGAAGTAACCAAGGCATCTCTCTTTATAACCATATAGGTTGGGAAATATAAAGTAGAAAGGATGCATCTAGACGATGGAATGGTAACTAATGTCATATCCTATACCATTGTTGAACACTTAGACTTGATGGAACAAATGTAACATATGATGACCTCAACCCTTAAATATTTTAATGGATCATGGAATCAAGTCAAAGGTTCCATTTCTCTAGATTAGTGCTAGGGAAGAAATTCCCCACAATGGTAGATTTCTTGGTGGTAAAAGAGATACCAAGATTCAACCTCATCTTGGGAAGACCTTGGCTAGCCAAATTGCAGGCTATGTCTTTACCTATTCACCAAGAGATTCACTTGCCTTATGAGGGAGGTGAAATCATTATTCATGGAAAAAGCATAGTTCCCTTTGCTATTAACAACATCGATGTAGAGCAAGGGCCGGAAGTAGAGTTTTAGGAAGAAACTACTACTGTTGGCCACAAAATCAAAGAGTTTGATGGAGCCAAAGAGGCCAAAATAAATAACAAGGAATCCATCAATGCATCATGAGAAGAACTCCCCTTCAACATTGTCAATGAAGAAAATGGAGAATATAAAGTAGTGCAAAAAAAAAAACCACATGTTTTTCCCAAACTCTTGAAGATTAGAAAAACCTTGCACAAGTGATATATGCTCCTAATCCTTCCTATACCCTATGTGCTTACAACACTATAACTATATGTACTTATGGTCTGATAGTTTAGTTTATACTTTACTTACTTTTATATTTGTGGCCTTATTTTAATTTATGTTAAATTCTTTATTTGTCTATAACTTAGATTTTTTCTTTGTTTTACATTCTTTTATTGTTGAAGACTTTTTCTTCTTTTTCAAGAAAAATACAGAAAGATCATAAAAATTTCAAAACTAAAAAATCCATGAAAATTTATAAAACATAAAATATCCAAAAAGTATGCATTTTATTTTATGGATTGCTATGGCCTATCATGACCTTAAACTAGCAAAAAACCTTATACATAATTTTCACTTTAGTTTATGACTTTGGTTTATAACTGTTTTAACCTTCTATCACATGACAACTGAGTCTAGCCAACATGGCCTTTAAACATAGATTTCAGTGTAGAACCATAACAAAAACAAAACCATAATGCTATAACATCATAACTAGAATTAAAACTTAAAATTGAGAATTAAAATTAAAGTTAAACATCCATAATGTGATAACCAGATCCAAATAAAACATTAAAAAAAATAAATTATTTTGGCTAACACTAGCCATACATCATCATCAACATGAAATCAAAACAACTGAAATGAAAAAACAACTAAGGGAACTAAGGGGCATTTGGTTGAGGAGGTGTAGCATCATCTTCACTCTATTCACTAGGGCCATCAATGTCATCTAGTGCCTATAACATGACAACGCAAAACTGATTAGTAATCATTACACATAAACATAAAATAAGTAAATAACTTAAAAAACAAAATCAAAGTAAAAAAGAAAGGAAACTTGAGATGGTTCGAGAGCCACATGTTCTTTAGGAAATATCTAAAGACCAAGCTCTAGATGGTGGAGGAGTTAATCTTCAAAAATGTTGGCCTAGTCCACATCGCCAAGATCAATACCTGTTAGGAGATTAGTCCTATCAACATCACTCCATGTATGGGGCTAATGTGAGAAGGTGGCGGTACTTACTTTCCCTAAATCAATAGTGATTTGATGAGTAGGAGAGTTATCTACAACCATGTTCTTTACAAATATCTTATAAACCTCCTTCGCATTAATTTCCATCATGAACAATTGTAACTTCCATTATTCTATAGACTCATCCTTTAGCTAGTTAAGATAGGCATCCCATTCAGCTTTGTACATTCGTTTGTGATCCTTTTATGTAAGACCCCACTCAAGGATCCAACTGTAATAATCTTGCCACTTACTAGAATTGTGGTTAATGAGATCAATTTGAAGCATCTATTCTACTGTTTATTTGTTAAGGATAACCTTGCATTGGATTTCACTCTAATAACAGGCCCAAGTTATCTCTTTGATGCACAAGGAGTCTTTGTTATCTAGTTGTGCTTATATGAAGTCTTTGTGGTCCTTGAGGTCTGTCACCTCCTCCTTTAGCTTCTTATTCTCCTCCGTTAATGCTACAACTTGTTCCCATAGGAACTCATTGGAGCATCTACATTCCCACAAGGAGTTATCACATGAGAGTGCACATCCAGTGGCACCCTCATATATCCCACATAGGATGTTCTCTAAATTGGAAGGTAAGGAAGGCAATGCATCAGCCTTCACTGGTTTATTAGGATCCATTCTTAGTTTAGGAATTGTAACCAACAAAAAAAAATGTTCAACAAATAAAACCACGTACTAATGAAAAAAAAAGTTACATAACCATGAAGATTAAATAAAATAAAAAAAACATAAAAATAATAATAAAGGAGAAATAGGTAAAAATTATTACCAATCTTAGGAGCTAATTGTTTCAATCAGCTAATCATATCTTTAGCTACACCCCATACAAATTCAAGTTTATCAAGGGCTTTCACCCATGGTTGCATGTAGAAGGTATTAGTTAAAGCGTTTGCCTATGGCTCTTGGGCTACAACAACTTTAGTAAGAAATTAACAATCATAGCCAAAGATAGATATGAATCAATGGAAGATAACATGTACAACCCTTAAAATTAAAGATCATACATACTTGAAAGGTCTAATATGGAAATAGTAGGTTCACTCAACCATGGATCCTCTAGCATAGTGTCAAAGTGGCCCATAGGACAAAGAGGAGGAAAGTCATTATTCTACAACACATCATCTTTGCAATGCTTTAATATTTCCTCTTCTTGGTATTATAGTTTCTCCTCCTCCTAATGCCTTCACTCCTCCTCAATTTCCACTACCATGACCCTAGCTTCCTGTTCTCACTACTTATTTACAAGAATACCAATCGTAAAAACATAGAACAACTTAGCATGTTTTATCTAGAAGAAAAAATGTAACTAACTTAAAAACATAACTTTGAAATGGAATAATGAAACAATAAATCAAGATATAATGTACCTCTTACTTCATGACACACATCTCTATGTTTGATAGTCAACCTTTACTTCTTCATAGGCTCCGCCATCACTAGTGTTGGTTGATCCACCAAAGGTCTCTTAAGCTTGGCCCTAGCTATCCCCTCAGCCTCTTTACATAGCTTTCAAGCCTTCTTAACACTAGATGGTATTGTAAGTGGTTATTCCCCTATGCTGTCAGGGGATATAAAATGCCTATCACTAATCCCTTTAGTAGTGATAGATAATGATTTACAAATAGCTTCTAGCAAGTCTTGGGCCTATGTGTTTGGAGCAAGAAGCTTCATCCAAGGTTTGGTAACTTGGGATGGATTTGGGTAATCCATCTTTCGTCCTTCCTGACCACGAAGAACTCTGCAAACCTTCATAAGTAAGCTACAAAAAGTGCAAAGTGCACATGACACTTTGTAGTGAGGTTGTTATGAAGCTTTTCAATCTCCCACTATATCCCAGAAACCAAGTGTGTAGTCCAATCAAATTAAGCATCCTTAGTGAGTACCTACTTCATGGTTCAAGCTTACTCCATGCCTAGGATCTTCTGCTATGATAACAATTTAGGAAATGCCTAGGATTGAAACAAGGGATACATTTCTGTAATTAAGGCTAACTTCATTTGTTTTAGAGAGTATCCCTTGGTACCACGATGAGCATTTAGCCACTCTTCTACTTCCTTCTAGTGATCCACCTCCCTGCCTACTTTGGTGATAATTGACAGGCTATTTTTTGGAATGCCAAAGAGGTCATTGAAAATGCATGCACTAACCTCCAAAACAATAGTCACACTATCAACCCTTGTGATGAACTTCTTAACTTCTTGGCTAAAGGAGTTAATGATGTTCAACATCTTTACAGTGGGAATGAATGGGCTTGGGACCAAGAAGAGGTCATACAGGCATACATGTAAAACTCTTGCACATATAGCATCATGTGCATGGTTTGACAACTAGTCTTGTGAGAATTCCAGCTCATCAAACTTGAGGATCAAGGTCTCCTTAGCACATCCTGTAGGGATGATCGTAACTTTAATTGATGGAGCAACCTCTAGAACATGATGAAAGTATAGACCATTAGCCATCATGTAGGTGCATCATGTAAGCCATATTAGAATGAAAATATAACTATGTTAAAACAAAATAAACTAAGACTACTTAAATAATTGAGGCCAAAATAGCTAGATAGATGGTAGCATATGAATAACTTAAAATCAACAAAGTAAAAACACTCACTTTTCCTATTTGATGCAAGCATCTTAGGAGCTCTAGGGGATGGATTTATTTCTAAGTGATTAAGAGATGGGTTGGGCCACTAGCTATCCATCATCCCATTTTGTAGGCATCTCATATAAGCCTTAGGGTGGCATCCAATGGTATATTCAAGGTCACCCTCCAACTATTCTGATACCACAAACCTCATGTTTGGGCTTTTGGTGAACACCTCTAAAGCTATGTGGGCTAGAAACAATAGGTTTTCATATTTGATTAAGCCCTAGTCATTCATCCTAAACTTGTAGGTAAGTGAAACAACAAAAAAAATTCATCATAACTTAAGTTCGCAATGATAGAAAATAACCATAAACCAAAGATGATATTAATTATCCCTCTATGTGATAAATGGTGCTTGGAGGATTTTGAAATAATGTATGTACAGGATGACCAATAATTAAAGTTTTTTCATATTATACTAACTAAATTTGTGCATGTCCCAAATTGTTGATAATTTATGAGAACCCATAGTAGTAATGCCATCATTTTTCTCTCCCATCATGTAAGCATTAGGTTCATCCATCAATAACTTGACGATTAGCTAGAGGACCTAGGCAGGATGGTCTTTATGATCATTGCTATAGCCTTAGTCATCAAGTGTGACCAAACCATCACACTAAAGTTATGTAGAAGATAAGATAGGAAGTCTTTGGCCCCTGGACTAAACCATATTCAACTACAATCCTACTTCATATGCGAAACTCATGAGTTAGGTCCAAGAAGGTGGATGAAACATAATAGCCTCACCAATCTCTATAACCACCAAGATGGGCTTAAGGAAGGCCTTGTAACATCCAACAACAATAATTATAATCATGAAAACTTAAAACTAAAGGCTTATAACCTGTAAACATAGAAAAAACACTTAAACAAAATTTGAAACAATTTACTAGATGATAGTTTAACACTAAAATTGCAACAATGATTGATTACAATTGAAAACATGGAATTGATAGTTTAGGACTAAAAACATGAAAGTGATAATATAGGACTAAATTTTCAACATCCATGAATAATTCTACACTTATAAAATATTTCAACACAAAATGCAAGGCTACAACCAACATTCAACCAAATTTCACACTTAGCACTGGAATGGCCATAGGAAAATGCTATAATACCAAGTTTTAACAAATATGACAACCTAGTTCTCACAAAAATGGCTCTAATACCAAGATTTTAGAAAAATGCACTTAGAAAAAAAGCCTATTTTACAAACCTAATTTGCCAAGATGAAAAAAAATCAAATGATCTTAGAACTATATAGAGAAGGCCAAAATATGAGGTAGGATTTACATAGAATCAAGAAATAATGAGTGCATAAGCATAGATATGAAAAATGGAATAGAAACAAAAAATGAAATATATAAAAAAGACTAAAAACCAGTGATAATGGTGTATCTAGAAAAGATAGTGGTGAAACTCTCCCCAATCCTTGAATGGGGTAAATGTACTAGGATTTTGGTAGTGACATTAACCTCCTCCAATGAAAGATTCCTAATAGGAACCATCTTCTTAGTCATGGTGTGAAAAAAAAAATTCTTGAAATGTAGAAAATCCTTATTCTTTTGGTAGGCCTTCAGTGACTACACTGATAATAGTGCATCAACAATTGGAACTACACTGACAATAGTCCCCAAGTAGTTGCTAGTACACTGGAGTAAGGAAGTAGGAAATAACAATGATGGCAGAGCTCTCCAACAAGGAGTAGTGATAAAAGTGAACAAACAACAATGGTTTTTTCCAAGTTTTCTAATTTAAAATCAATTCAAATGTAGGTGCCCATCCCAAAACCCTAGTTTCCATTTACAAATTCACTTTACTTAGAGTGAAAAGTAGAAACTATGAACTATGGTGAGATTGTTTTAATATTTTTGTGAAAACATGCTATTTCTTACAAGGACCCATAGTAAATGCTGTAAGAACTCCATGAAAAGCCATGACTACACTAGGAGTAGTCAACCTCTTAGGTAAACTATGCTTAGGTTAACACATCTAGAAGCCATAGAACTACTACCACCTCTATCCTACCTTCCCAAACCATAAGTTTTACATCATGTAAACCTAGGATATGGCATAGTATATCAAGTTTTGATATGGTACCAACACTATGTTGAAAGAATCAAGGACTATGTTGGACAAATGTAGTCCTAACTATTGCTAGCTTAGTCCAAAATGGAATGGACTTCCAACAACCCATCCAACCTCCAAGTTGTCCCTAAATTGACCATCTAACCTCATTGAACCCTAGCCAAAGCTACCAATAGCACTCAAACGTGATCAAAAACACCAAACTATAATAAGAATCAAGCCTTCTCACTACCTACGTTGAGAGAAGTGGAGGAATACGCTAGGCTAGCATTGTCCTATCTGATGCCTAGCATAGTCCAACATCAGATCTTGCTACCATATGATTCCCAAGTAATCCATTTAGCCCATTGACATGCCATTTTCAAAAACCCTAGTTTGGGCTTTCAATAAGATTGAGACATGCTTGATTGTAGTAGATGATGCCACTTTTTTCCTCTTCCCCATAACTACATTGGGAAAACCTAGGGACTACATTGGGCCAGTGTAGTCCTAGAGTTGAAAGGTTAGTAAATACCATACAAATCACTACACACATCCAATACTACCTTTCAGAGTCTCCACACCTCTCTAGGAGTCCTAATGATCACAACCTATTGTTGATTGATCAAAAAACCTTAAGAAAATCAACAAAACTATGTTTTCACTTGGGAAGATGTTGAGAAATAGGAGGAATATGTTGGGCCAAGTTAGTCCTAGTGACTACCCAGCATAGTCCACTCCAAACCCTAGAACCCTTCATGTGTTAACTTCAAGTTAACTTTTGATAACCTTGGAGAATCAAACTAGGTTGGACCTTATCATTTTTGCCATTTTTAATGCCAAAACATGGACTATCCATAATGGGGAGTTAGAACTACATTAGTCTATTAGAGTCCTTACCCAAGGCCCAATGTAGTCCCATTAAAGTTGTCAAAATACACCAAAAACCATGAAACTTGACTCTGGCAAGTCATAAAAACCTAGTTAAGGCCTATATGACCACAAAACCTACCTTTTTTTCATACGTTGACACTTTTCACCATGACTATGATGAAAGGAGAGAAGGACTACACTAGCCTAGTGTAGTCCCTACTTGAGCCTAGCATACTCCATTCATAGTTGATCAAAATACACCAAACAACTTAAATTGACCTCAAGAAATCCTAAAGTTTCATTTAAAGTCATCTAGCCATCAAGCCTGCAATGTTTCAATGTTTTTCACTTCTCCAACTTCGATTCCACAAAGGGGAAAGGAGGACTATGTTGGGCCAACATATTCCCTCCCAGAGCCCATAATAGTCCCTCAAAATTTATTCAAGAATTTCCCAAATGACCTAGAACTATTGTTGACAAACTTTGGAAGCCTACCCAAGCCTATGTGACCTCAAAATTGTATTTTTCATGATTTTTAATCACCATAACATTGAATACATTGGGGCAAGGCTAGACCTATGTTGGGCTATCATAGTCCCTCCAAGCCTAGCATAATCCATAAAAAACTACCAAAAATTACCCAAAAATGACTTCAACTCAATATGAATAAAACTCTTACAGGCTGTGTGAGCTAGTTTGACTACACGACTTTTATTTTTTGGTATTTGTGATAGCTTTCACCATGACTATGCTGAGAATGGATTAAGACTACGTTGGGCTAGCATAGTCCCTATCCAAGCCTAGCATAGTCCATAAAGAATAAATCAAAATCACCTAAAAATTACATAAGTCTACTACTAGTCAACCCTAGAACCTTGTTGGAAGCTTCTATCAACCATGGAAACTATTGGTAATCATCCTAAGCCTAGACTATGCTCATGGAGAAATGGGACTATGCTAGGGCTAGCATAGTTCTAGCCCTAGCCCCAGCCTAGCATAGTCCATACCATGAACTTCATAATAGGCCAAACATAACCTAGAAAACACTGTTTTCCATTGCAAGACCTTACCAAGATACATTAGAAGTACTAGACCTTAAATTTGAGTTGAAATTCACCATTTTTGGAGTCTTTCACCATGACTATGCTGAGGAGGGACTAGGACTATGCTAGGCCAACGTAGTCCCTCTCAAACCCTAGTGTAGTCCACACTAAACTACCCATGGTTGATCAAACAAACACAAAATCCACTTCTAGTTAAGTCTAACACATTACCAGAGATTGTCTAGCCATGTAACCCAACTTCCCTCATCACTAGAGACTACATTAGGCCAGCGTAATCCCCCTCTAGGCCTAGTGTAGTCCCCATAAACTTGTTCAACAATTGCCCAAGGTTGTGAAACATTTATCCCTCTGAAGATGAATTTGGACTACACTTGGCTGGTATAGTCCCCCTTCAGTCCCAACATAGTCCTCATAAACTTGTCCAAACATTTCCAAAATTTGCTCAAAATTCACTTTTAGGAGTCATGGGATCCATCAGAGTCAATTTTAGTAGTAAAACTTAGTTTCTTCAAGTTTTGGAATGCAACTAGGCTATAGAAGACTAGAACTACACTAGGCCAATGTAGTCACTACCTAGGCCCAATGTAGTCCACTCCAAAATAGGAAAAACAACTCCATAACTACCCAAATCAACTCTTAAAAGGAACCAAAACCTTGTCAGAGCATGTCCAAACCCTAGAATATTTGAAAAAGAGCCAATCTTCATTCTTTTTCAACTTTTCTTCATCTCAAATCCTTAACTAAATTGGAAATTACATGCCAAGTGTAGTCCCATGGTATTTCATCACCCAAGGCCCAAACAAACATGAAAATGCAATTTTTGCACCAAAACCCCAACTAGAAACACTAGTGACCTCAGAAGCCCATTAGGATAGTTGATCAAGCTGCAAAACTCATCAAAATTCATTTCCACCAATGACTACACTAAGGAAGCTAAGGACTATGCTGGGCCAATGTAGTCCTAGTTTGAAGGAAAAATAATGCAACAAAAATTGATAGTAAGTAGCTTAGAATGACCTAAAATTGATCTAGAGTGACTAGAACCTTGCCTCCAAGGATTCTAATTTAAAATTTCACTTTATTTCAACCCTAGGAATCATACAAACTTAATCTTTCCTTATGACTACATTGGGGCCTATTAGCCCATTGTAGTCACCCCTGGAATTGATATTTTTAGCCTTCTAGGATGCCAAAATGGTGCCAAAACTTGTCAATCTTCAATACCTACACCTTTTGCTAGTTGTTTAGATTATTAAAAGCCCAAACATGACTATACCAAGCTTGGGAAATTGCCCTTGAATGTCAACTATGTTAGAAGAAGGTATGATTGCATTAGGCTAGCATAGTCCCCATAGGGCCTAGTGTAGTCACCACAAAAGCATCATTTTTACTTCAAAAAAACCTTGGAATGACCTCTTCATGTGTCCAAACTCTCCTAGGAACCTTGTAGCCCAATACCATCGTCCACTATGGCCTAAAATTAAAACAATCTAACCTTCTTTAACTAGTATTAGCCACATTTTACCATATGTATTCTATTCTCACATATTTGACCTTGTTTCTGGCTTTGTCTTGCTTTGTTGACCTTCTTTCTCATTAATTGACTTTATAAAACCTTCATATAACTTTCTATTTTATCATGTTCACCTAATTTTATTTAGTATGACCCTAGATTTACCTTATATATCCTTTTTTTAATCTCATTAGTCATTATTTATCTCTTATAGACTTACTTGACCTTGTTTTCATTTTTGTTTGTCATTGGAATAACATATGTTTGCATGTTTGCTAGAGTATTTTAACATTGATTGATCATTTTTACCCAAGTGATACTTACTATGCTTATGGTTGATATTTAGGATTGAAGTATGGACACTTGGAAGCAAATTGCCTTGCTTTTGATCCTGAGTAGGCCTCATGGTGATGTTGAGTGATTCATCAATCTTGATTATCTAGATCTTGAGCCTAAAAGTCTTGTCAACCACATAGCCTCAATCAAAAAACGTCTAGCCTAAAAACCTAGTTAAAACACTTAAACATTGAGGCTAGTAACATTACTAAAGGCTCTCTAGCTAATGTTTTTTCACAACACAGTGGTAAGGAGACAACCCTTAAAGTAGGTTCCTCACTAGAACCTCAATAGGCTCAAGACATCACCAAGGTCCTACAAAACAACATTAAGGCCTTTGACTAGTCATATGAAGCTATGATAGGGTTAGATCCATGCCTAGTCCAACACAACATCAAACTAAATCCTAGCATATTGATATTATGACTGGGCATGTCTTATTGTTCTTTATGGATTGGTTGTTGAGATAGAACTAGCTTAGGATCAACCCATAGCACCAACTTAGCATGACCTTCATTACCCATTGGGGTACATTTTGCTACACCATGATGCCTTTTGACCTTAAGAATGTGAGAACAACATATCAAAGAGCTATGATGTACATCTTTAGGAATTACATGTTAGGTTTGCTCAATGATTACATAGGAAACATAACTATTAAGTTCAAAGTGACTATTAACCATGCTAATGGCATAGACCTTGTGCTTAAATTATGACTTAAGTTTGAACTTAGAATTAATCCTAAAAGGTATGTCTTTGGTGTTAAAACTAGTAAGATGCATGGCTTTGTAGTATTGGAAGTTGGGATACATGTCAATCCTGGTAAGGTTAAGGCCATCTCCAACATGGCAGTACCAACCAATCTTAAGGAGCTTCAGGGACTACAAGGTAGATTACAATTTATTTATAGGTTCATCACTAGGCTTATGGATAAATTATAACCCATGAACCACTTGCTTAAGGAAAGAGTTCACTATGAGTGGATAGCTCAATGCCAAGAAGCCTTTGAAAACCTTAAGAAAGAGTTGGGATAATTATTGATAATCTACCCTCCACAGGAGTGTAAACCATTTTACATCTACCTTTCTATCTCTAACATGTTCATTTCCTATCTGCTTTGTTAGAAAAGTGATGAAGTAGAGATGTTGGTATACTACCTTAGCCATGCATTAGTTGCCCATGAGACATGATATACTAAAGTGGAGAAGTATTGTCTAGCACTAGTCTTCTCATTAAAGAAGTAGAAACACTACCTCTTTAGGAGTCAAGTTAATGTTAATATTTACAAATGTAGTCATATAGCTTAATGAAAAGCCATAACAGTGGAGTTTGACCTTCATTATGTCTCCTAGTTCTCAATGAAAGTCGTTCTATAGATGTAATACTTACTGTTTCGCCTATTGATGACCAAGAAAGTATGGACCCCCAAGTTTCCCAACAAGCATGTCAACATTGTTAGCTAATTGCCCAAGGGTTATGATGTAATCATGCACTTTGATAGGGCTTCAATTACCCATGGGGCTAGTTCTATTTCCATCATGACATTTCCATCTAGTGAAATTCATCCCTTCATTTATCATTTTGAGTTTTCATGAACCAACAACATAGTAGAGTACGAGGGTTTGATCAACGGGATGCCGGTCACTTGTAACCTAGGGATTAAGTGTTTGATGATCAAGGGAAATTTAAAACTTGTGGTTAACTAAGTAACCAAGGTTTATGCATGCAAAGCCAAATATTTACAACTTTACTTTGACCTAGGGAAGTAGTTGTTACAACAAGTTTCAAATGCTAATATTCAACACACACTCCAAAACAAGAACACCATAGCCAATGCCATTGCAACACTAGCCCTCAGTGTTACACTAGATATGTTTAGTGAGTTTTCCATCTTAAGTATGAATTATGTTGCATCCATCATGCAGAGTGCTAAAGATACCTTTGTGGTTGTAGCTCATACTACTCTTATAAAGGTGTGGTATGATGATATCAAGTTTTACCTTAGGCATGATGAATCTTCATATGGCCTAACTATTTCTCAAAAGGATACTGTACATAAATAATCAAAATAATACATCATTGTAGGTGATAACACATTGTGGTGATGATACTATGATGACATATTATTAAAGTTCTTGGGTAGAATTGAAGCCAAAATAGTCTTAGAGCATGGTCATGAGGGTGTTTATAATGGACATATAGGACTTAGAGCTATGGATGCTAAAATTAGATAGCTAGGTTATTATTGGTCTTATATGAAAAATGACTACTTGTAGAAGGTCAAAACTTGTGATACATGGTAATGGCATAGCAACTTGATACATGTACCACTAACTAAGTTACATACCACTTAGATAACTTGGCCATTTCAATGATGGGGGTTGGATATCATTGGACCTAAAATACCTAAGTCTTCTACAAGGAATAGCTTCATCATTACTGCAACATAATATTTTACTAAGTGGGTTGAGGCTATTCTACTAAGAAAGAAAACATCTAAAGACATTTTTAGATTCATTCTTGACAACATAGTAGCTCGTTTTAGTATACCTATGACCATAGTCATAGATAATAGACCATAGGTTAGTAGCTAAGAAATGGAAAATTTCTATGACAACCTAAGTATTAAGCATTCTTTCTCATCACCTTATTAACCTTAAGCCAATGGACAAGTTGAAGTAAGCAACAAGGCCATCATCAACTTGCTCAAGCAAATGCTAAACAATAGTAAATGCAAGTGGCATGAGTTGCTTGTTCATGTACTTTGGGCATATTGAATGACATATTGTACTGTAATAGGTGTAACCTCGTATACCTTTTTTATGATTCTAAAGCTATTTTACCTCTTAAATTGCATGTATCTTCACTGTAAGTGGCCCTATCTATGTTCATCGATGATGAACATAGTAAGGAGCTATGTACTATGGAGCTGGACTTGATGAAGGAGCAATGTGTGCAAGTGCTTACTCATATTGAGTGGCATCAAGAGAGGTAGAAGCAACAACATCACCATGACATAGCCAAGTAGAAGATCAAGGAAGGAGACCTAGTTGTCAAAGCTATCTGCAAACATTTAGATAAATTCTTAGCCAAATGGAAAGGAGATTTCTTGGTTACTAAGGCCTATAGCAATGGTGCATTCAAAATAGTAGACATGGATGGGAATGAGCTGGTCACTCTAGTTAATCATTCCTATCTAAAACCATATTACATGTAGCTAATAATAACCAACAAGTAATCCTTCTTTCCATGGCCTACCAAGGCCTAACATTGGTGCAACCATAGCCTATCAAGGCCTTCAATCAACAACACAACCTACCAAGGCCCTAAACTGGCTCCATGGTCCACTAAGATATTAAAATAGCACGACGGCCTACCAATGCCTTAAACTGACAACACATGTAACCTTTGGTGATTGGGTTTGCTAATTATTCTACATGGCTTTATGTATTTCATTGTGACAACATGATTTCTTTACTTGGTTTTCTTATCCTCTTAGAGTTGTGCTCACAGAGTGAAGCCTGGAATAATCATGGAGATGCAACTCATAATGACGACAAGTCACCACATTATCTCGATGTGCAAGATTTGGTGAGTTTTTCCTACCATTCCAAGAGTACTTGTTCCACATCATTTTCATTATCCTTTCCTTAAGCCCAAACCCTTACCCTAATTATAGCCCTCCTTACTTGGATGACAATGTTACCTAATGTTTGACACTCATGCACTATGGCCATACAACATCCCTTCGTCATCCTCCACAGTCAAGTCAATTGAATGTAACATAATTCATTTAATGGGAAACCATCTATTCCATCGAGTGTAACACATCTCACTTGATGAAAAAACTAAATCAAAACTAACTTTGACAAAGAAACCCAATGAAGGTTTTAGTCCAACAAAAATAAATAAAACAATGGGGAAAGCAAACTACCAAGAAGCTAAATGACCAATGAAGCCTCAAAAGCCAAAACCATAGCTCCAAACATACAAAGGGAGGAGGATAATGGCTAAAGAAACCTTGGAGCTAAGTGTTGGACCCTCAAACACATTCACTAAGTGACCAACACTTCCAAAGATGAACTATCAAAAACACTAATAGGCCAACATTTTTGTACCATAGGCATGATGTGAACATTGGGATGCATTGTTAACCTCCATGATCATTTTCCCATGACCTCACTACTATTTCACTATCATGACCTTCTCCTATCATCACAAGCACTCTTGGACATGGTTTGAAACTACTAGCTTAAGCATGAAAGAGGAACATTGATGATGGACCTATAGTGGTGTTTTGTATTATTTATTGATGTCTCTCGAGTCAATCCTCTAGACATCAACAAAGAGGAACCAAGGAAACACCACCAAATTTCATGTTGGAAGCTTCATTTCCCAACTTGGGGTATGGACTTATTGTAAATGGGAGATGTGTAGTTAATGTGCATAATCTTGCATACTTTAGCTTTTTGAAACTAAAAAATGATTCAAAAATTTTTATTTCCTTCCTTCCCAAGTAGAAAAGGGTATCCCATGTTCATATTTAGGCTTGGGAAGGCCAAAAATTCCTTCGGAATCACTAAAAATGGCATTTTCATGGGTTTTTGTAGGGTTATAGCCCCAACTACATTGGAGCCATTTTTAGTAGTCACAATAACTACATTTTCAGTAGTCATAGTAACTACAGTCATAGTACCTAGCGTATTTGCTACCAAGACCCAACAAAAGTAAAACATTGGGATTGTTGGAATTTTTATTTTTCCAATAACAAGTAGCATTGTTACTCCAAGTCAATAATGGCCAATGAAGACAACATTTGTTACCAAGCATAACACTTTTCAATGGATTCCACCATTTCTATAGTTTCCAACTTTTTCATAATTCAAACCACTTTTGCCACTTTCCAGCAACCTCAGGGTAGTCCATCAATGCTAGCATAGTAAGAATGATGTCAACATAGTTATAAAAGTCGATTTACTATTTATAGTAAATGGATGGATTTTGTGACTGTAGCCCATTCCAAACATATCATAAATGGAAACTACACTAAAATTATATAACTGTTGACCAAGACTAGTGTAGTAGAAATGGTGGTAGTGTAATTTTGTGAACATAGTCCATTTTGAAGTTACCACAAATAGTAACTAAACTGGGTGAAGATGACTATTATAACCTATATGTTGATACCAATTTATCAACAATTAATGGCAATGGTGCAATTCCAAAAATAGTAGCCCTACCCTATAAATACCCAATGTCAGCACCATTTTTTGATTTCAAATACTTGGCATTTGAAGCACTTTGACATTTTTTGCAACCTCTTGATACTAATAGCATTTTCCATTTCCTAATCATCAACGTAGCCCTTGTAATCTTTCTTACACGTTTGGCAACAAAAACTAGTACTACGCTGGGCATAGAGACTCCCACATAGTAGCCATTAGACTAAAAGTGTAAACCCATTCCCATACCCCTATTACAGACCCTAGTGAAAACCAACAGAGAGTTGCTAAGAACTAGATTTGGGATTGAAACACCGGGAAAAAAAAAAATTACGGGTCCGCCTCAAACGAAGATTCGTAATTCGAGCGAGAACGCGCCTCAAATCTGTCTGAGGACAAGTTTACGCTCTATCACGCACGGCAGCGTGATGAGCGTAATAAGCTCCAAGAAAATTAAAGGCGAATTCTGTCTAAGGACAAGTTTACGCTCGATCACGCACGGCAGCGTGATGAGCGTAATAAGCTCCAAGACAGTTAAAGGCGAATTCTGTCTAAGGACAAGTTTACGCTCTATCACGCACGGCAGC
>MNCI01006653.1:66817-78595 GCA_015680685.1 Gnetum montanum | reverse complement strand
TTTTCCGGTCTTCTTTGTTTTTAACGTTATCTTCGTAGCGATCTATTTACGTCGTTGTCTCGCTCCGTTTTATGATCTCTCGCATCAAAATCACGACACATACACAAAAGTTCATAATCGAATCGTCATCGCTTTTTACTGACCCGTAAGTCCCTGTCTGATCGACAAGACTGTTCAGGGCACCGCGGATTCGTTTTTCCAGCTTAGCCCTCGCGCGGATCCGTGGTTAAAGCTGTGTACATGGGACTTCGGTCGGTATTTCTAGCTGCCGACGTTTTCTGTCGTTACAGGGATGAACCTAGATTATGGAGTTGCAGTAGGGTGTAGTCTACCTTCTCCAATGGACTTTGAGCTTCCACCAATGACCTCTTTTACTTTTTGCATTAAAACTTGTACGTTGTGAACCTTGATTCTTTATTTGTTTTATAATGTTTATTGTTCATGTTGTGCAAGTTTTAGTTTACATTTCCATTCCTGCATTTGTTTCATTTTGGATGTACAACTGAAACACCATTTCCATTTCATTTCTAAAGCCATTTACATTTATGTTTGACTAGTTTCATCTACATTTTACATTTTTTTTTCATTTTTACTTTTGATTTCACCTACAATTACATTTATGTTCTCACAACCATGTTTGTTTATGTTATGTAAGTTCCTGGGTGTTTGATAATACCGTCTAGAGCATCCTAAGTCTCATTTTCTAGAGACCCTTGGGATTCAAGGTTAAAGTTGTTTCGATGCTCAGATCTTTCATTTTTTCCATTCCAACAACCAAGATTTCTAGCTCCAACAAAAGTAATATGTTTTATTCCTTTTATAATATACTATACCTTTTATTCTTAATATAATTTTATTATTGGGATCCAACATAACCCTTCTATTATTTAAACATTTATTTTCTAATTTAGTTAGATCAAATTTAAGTCCAAATCATTAGGAATTTTGTGATATTTCTATTATTTTTACACAAATGGATATCAAGGTTAGTAGCACAACCCTATCTTCATAGCATGGTAGTTGTGATTTATTAAATAAGAATGTTCCACCACAAGACTATTGTACTACTACCACACCTATGATTGAAGGCAGGAATTGAATTGACAACCTCTTAACCTAGAGATGAATGTCTTGATCACTATGGTACATCCTTAGGTGTCATAGTATTTTTATTAGTTATTTATAGAATTTTATAGATAATTAATATGAATGGTATACACACACACACACACATACACACACATTATTATTCTTCTTCTTCTTTAAATTTCTCATAGAAACTATTCAAGATCTTATTTTTATATCTACTATTACATTTACCTCCTTTATTTCCATTTTGTACATGAGCTTATTATTTTGGCTTGCACTTTGTTGTCATTTACTATAGGATTTTTTCTAATTTAAGTAGCATATTGCACTTCATCACTCTATCATCATATCCACTTTGGAATATAATTTTTTACCTTTTGTTATACCTAAAATGTTCATTTCATTTTCCTATGTAACTTTCTATTTGATCCCAAATTAAATAAATATAACAATCGCTATTCCATGTTTCTTCTCTAAGTAATCTTTCTCATTGTTCTTCAAATTTAACCATTAATGTTTTTAATCCCTTATCTTACACTACATTTAAAGCTTTGTATAAATAAATCTATGACCATTAATCAATGTTAAGTTGTAAATCTCTCTTCAAGTACAACCTTGTAATCTTTGCAAGTGTTCATCATTTTGTGTAACAAAAAATAGTTAATTAGTACTTTATTAATATCACTCTTAATGAATAGAAATTATGCCCAATGGTCAATCATACAATCTATAAGTATCTTGGTAAATCATGTTGTAACTCATGGATGAAGCTAGCATGATATCTATTTAGTTTATTATGGATCATAGGTCATTGTCTTCCTAGTTATACTCATAATAGCTCTTAACTTGTATGGTTTAGTTGAGGCATATGATACCAATGTTGTGGTATCCATTAATAAAATAAATTTAAAATAACAAATTTAATTAATTAATCTACTTAACAATAATGTAAATCCTATACTAGGCTAAAGTGATAAGTTTTCAAGCCCCAATTTATCATTTATATTCTAGACTAGTGCATCCATTACTAGAATTACCAAGCTATATTCTACTGGGCACACTAAGAAATATCATATTACACTTAAAATTGGATCATGTTTATTCTATAATATGATTAATATACATAGTAATTGTGAACATTAAGCTATGTTGCATTGGAAATTAAATAACAAAGAAAAGTAAATTTAATATTAGAATGTTGAAATGGAAATAAATTAATCTTACTCTTTATTGTTAGTCATGAAACACATTTAGATATGTTCCACTCAAATAAGGCATTATAAACTTGACTAAAAATCATGTTATAAGCACTCATTATTTCTTTTCAAGAATGAAAAAACAAATTGCAAGAGTTCTACTATGATACTTACCAAATAGTATCATAAATACAATAGGTAAATTATATTTTTAGGTATTAGTTATTGCTACTACCATTTTACATTTAAAAATCACATCATATTCTATATTACAATTGAGATATCATAGCTCAATAAGACTACTAACTTCCTATTCATTATACTGACATAATTAACTAAAAAATGATCCTTAAGTTAGACAAAAAATGAATAAAGCTTGTTATAAAACTTGCAAGATTGACATGAACTAATTAATAAAAAAAGATTTAAGTGATACATTAGACAATTTATTCAAGTAGCTGTATTACAAAAAATGATAAATATGGAAATTGATATTAAAAATTACAAAAATTTCAAAACATCTTTAAAATTTCTCTAATGTTAAAACTGCATGTTATCCTTAGTGGTTGTACTTCTTCATGCCTTGTTAGCTCTTGCAGTTTCTTCATTGGCTTCTTTCTAGTCATGTAGAAAATGGCAAAGATTTCCTTAAACTTCTCATCATTGTTCTATGGATCTCAAGCCTTTCATGCAAGTTTCATTAGTTTTGATATGGTTAGAACATCTCATGGATATAATAGTGTAGGGAATATTTTGTTTTCTTAGAGGAATCAAGTGATGAAATTAATGCACTCAATTTTCAAGTGCCTTTACATGGTTCTTGGTTATATAGTATTCTATCATTTTCTTTTCAAGATTCTTAGTAACATCTCTTTGGTTTGTGAATCTTACCTTGAAAACCTCCAACTTTGTGTTTGTAATTTTCAACTTATACTTTGCTTAATCATGATGTTGGATCTTAGTTTTAAGATTTGATCTAGGTCTACCTCCTATAAACATTACTAAATTATGATATTATAGGTTTACTAACTTAAGATAATGAGTCAAGTCTTCAATTTTAAGATGTATTATTTTTATTTTATCATGCTTAATTGTAATTATTCCACCAAAATAGTTGCCCATGTAGTTGTAGCATGTTATTGGAAAGTGATGCTTAGCTTTGACTTGGCTACCTTGATCTCTTTTTCATTATTTTCATTTTGTAATCATACCTAATGACCGATGAGGTACCCCTACACCCAACCATATAAATCACAAGGCATTCATGCATGATTCGGTTGAATTTCATGGAATTTATCATTTCTGGTTCACTAGTCCTTTAGCAAGTGAATCTAGCCTTAAGATCTATCATTGTCTTCCTAGTTACACTTGTGATGTTCGTTGGTATGGTTAAGTGTAATTGAGGCATTCAATTTTTATCATTTTGTGATTTATAGTTTGATGCTCAAAATGTAGATAAAAGGAATTGGATTAACTAAACTAAATTAACTAATTAACTAGCATTTAACTAATCCTAACATAAGCTTTCAATCCCATTTTCAGTACACGTCTTGAACCCACATATCTACTGTTGGGCGAGCAAGCACTATGCTACTGGGCATACCAAGTAATAATGCTACTGGGATTACCAAGTGAATACATGTTATGCTCAAAGTAGTCATACTTATGTGTGTACTCTATCTAGCTTAATTGCTTCATTAATGTAATAACTAGAAAATATTTAATAACTAATGGAAAATATTTAATAAATAATTAAAAACATTAAATGCATAATTGAAATAGCTAATCTATCCAAAGTGCTGCAAGATTTATTAGAAAGCTCATTTTTATTGCTGCACACACTATTGTGCTAAGGTACAACAATGCTTGAATAAAGATCCATACACTCAATGACTATTGTTGCGAGCACTCAAGAGAATATTCTAACTTTCAAATGGAAAAACTACAAGAGCTTCACTGCAACTACAATCTCTAATTACAATAAATGTGGCTACAAGCATGTATTTATAGCCAAAAAACAACAGTGCATTGATAGGGCCTCATCAACTCATGGTAAGATGCTAGAAATAGCATCTTAGTATTCACAAACTAGGCAGTGATATATTTTTGTTCAATGTTAAATGCCTTGACTATGTCTTTGAAATCCTAGTAGCCATTCATCCATCTGGTAGGTTCTCAGTGATTGATCGTTGGTCTCTAGACTGTGCTATGAGAACTTTGAGTTCAACATTTATATTCTCAAGCTTCTGCTTGGTGTGCTTATGGTGCTTGAACTCTACCTTGTATAATAGATACAAGCTAGCCACTTGCTATTCTAATTCTAACCATAGTCTTCCAATAGTTAACATTGTCAAGTTTTCATATCGAAGATTGGCCAACTCCATATACTCTATCATCTCATAGATTTGCAACTCCTTTAAGTGGATCTCCATTTTGTTGTAGGTGTTGATGCCATCAACGATGGGTTGCCACATTTCTCTTCCTTGTTGGAGTTGTTGGAGGGCTTCATTTAGTTTTTCCTTCACCATCTAAATGTATATCATTAACTTCTTTCTACAGGCCAACCTGGTCCCTGTAGTGATTCTTTACTTTCTCAAATTTGAGGGGATCATTCTTCCAGGTGATGATTTCGATGGCAGAATTCTAGTGTAAGGCACACACTTCCTCCATTGACAGATTTTGATTTTTTGTGGCCAATCTCCTTAGTTTAATGTTCACCCTAGCAAGTTTCTTTTGTTGTTGATTAATAAGTTCCTGCATTTGGTCCTTTTGAGTATCAATATTTCACAAGCGATAGTTTTATGTGGTTAGGGCTTCATTATCCTAGCACATCTAGTTCAAGTCCTTTTGAATTGAATACATTTTAGCTTTAGCTATGGACTATTTGAAGATGGCCATTACTGCCTCCTCCTTATCCTTCTAGAATATTTCTTAAAGTTTTTTGAAAGCTTCATCTCTTATTACTACTAGGTTGAGAATCATAGGATTTGCAAGTTTGGTAGGAAGTTTGGCAACCTCTGTGGGCAAGTGTTGGTTTCTTTCTTAGGCCTTTTTAAGTTGCCCCTCTAGGATAATGTAGTTTTGCTTTGTATTAAGTAGCTCTAACTAGGTTGCAGTGATGTCTTCTAGAAGATCAAAGATGTCTTGAGTCAGTTGCCCAATTCCCACTAGTTATTCTAGCAACTGGGCTACATCTAACTTTTTGTTGACCATGCCTGTGGACATCTGCACATCTTAGAGTATAAATATGTCTAGTATAGACACTGCTGGTGCATTTAATGCTTTAGCTACATAGTTAGCCACCACTTCAGCCATTGTTTCCTGCCCCTAATGCTACATCATCAAGACAGTTTCCCTTTCACCTTCCTCCAACTACACTGAGAAAGTGGAAGCATTTCTAGGGATATCTAGGAAAAATGTGTTGCAATAATGACGTTGTCACCTCTCAAGCATTGTAATTTGACCTTGCATGTAGGTACATTCATTAGGTAGAAAAGATTGAACCATCCCTCTCCATCTCGCTAACTATTTAAGTGCATCATACTCCTTATGGTAAACCCTATAACATCATTGGGTTATCTCCCTCTTGGCCTTAGGATTTCCTTTTATGAATAGTTCTACCAACTATGCTTTAGTATCAGGCAACCCAAGTGCATGTGCAATAGCTTCTACCAAGTAGGACACTTGAATGTCCTTGATTTTGACAATGGATCTTGGCCTTTGACTACTCCAAAAGAGATATGTCTCTCCCATGTACCGTTCTCCATGAGATGTGATTACTCATCACATGGAAGAGGCTTATAGTTGTGTCTTAACATCCTCTAGATCTTTCTCCAAAAATGGCCCAAAGTTGATCTCTTGAAGAACAGATCATTGATTTTCTCGAGACCTAATGATATCAAGGCAAGTTTGGGTCAAAGTGACCTTAAGTCTTGGCTTAGGTCTAGGCATGTCTCCTCTTTGGGATTGTTCTATTAACACTTCTTCTTCTGGAATCTATCGAACAAATTCCACTTCAAGCTCCTCATGAAGAAGTCTCGTTGCATGGGTTAATTCTGGTAATTCTTAGCCTTGTCCTTATTGGTCCCTTCCAGCTTTGGGCCATTTCTCCCATGGTTGCGAGGGTTCTCCTTCTATAGGCATTTCTATTTTGGTAACATGTATAATCACAAGGAGACCATGGATTAGCAATAATTGTGTAACCTTAAAATAGTTATGATATCTTATCCCTTAAAGATTATTACACTTTGGCTAAGTTGTGATTATGGCTTATTTAATTAATCCAATTGTCATTTTATTTATGTATTATCATTAATAAACCATCCTGAACATTATTAGAAGCATTAATCTTTGAAAAAATTGATGTTTCTATGTTATTAAGGTTATTAACCTGTTGAAAAATTTTCAAAAACTTTTCATCACAAACCTTAAGGTTTGTGGTCCCCATGACAAAGATCTTACCTTTGGTAAGTGTAGAGTCAGAAAATAAAGTGATTTAAACAAACAGTTGGGAAGTTATGAACTCTGAAAAATTACAAAAACTCCCTATTTATTATGAGAAAATGACAAAAAATTCCTACGTGCTAGGTGGTATATATAGCATGTATGCACTGCATTGATGGGGCCTTGTCAACACAGTCAGCTGCATCGATGAGGCCTCATTGATGTAGCTATTAACCACTATTGACTTCTATTGACTTTGGTCAAACTATCAAAATACAAAGATTTTTTGGATGAAATTGGGATCAAATGAAAGCTAAAGGGCTAAGAACAATATGAAAACATGAGAAGAGGATGTTGAAGCACATAAATTTCGAAAAATGGAGAAAAATTGATTTAGTGGATGAGTGAAATGAAAGGTTAAGGAGCACTAAGAAGAATACTCAATGAAATATGCAAAAGATAGGATTGTAGCAATGTCAAAGGTAAGGAACCTTAACTAACCAAGCCAAAAGCTATGCAAGTGGGTCCTCTCCATAGTAGGCGCATGCCCTTTTTTCCTTTGCATAACCTTAGTTAAAGAGTCTATGGGCCTCACAGTTGATTAATGATCATGAAAAGTTAAGGACCAACCCAAAAGAATCTACGTACGAATCCCAATATATAAAACCAAGACATAGAGCATAACATAGAATCCTACAGTGAGGTGAGTTATGGTAGCATGGATGGATGATAGAGAAGGTGGAATGGAGTTTCAAATTGAGGTCATAAGAAGTTCCTTGTGGAATTTGTGGTTAAAATGATCTAAGAAGATCTATCCTTATTCCAAACCAAAACTAGCTACTTTCAGTGGCTTCACATCACCACTCTATCATCAATCCATTCACTTAAGACACAAGAACACTTCCACAAAACAACCACCATTTCACAAAGAGAGGAAAAGAGAAGTACGAAGTAAGAGAGAGGGCCTTAGTTAAAGGGGACCTTCAAGCATAGCTGCATATTGTTCATGTTCCATAACAAGTGCTTGTAGCCCATTTATTTGTCCAAGGGATGTGCTTTGAATTTCCATTATTTTTTTTGAAATGGGAACCAACCATGCAAGGACTTATTCATTTTGAAGGGATGTGCTTTGAATTCCCATGATTTTTTTTGGATGGGAACCACACCATGCAATGATGTTATTTGACATCTTATTCATGGTTGGTATGAAATGGTAAGAATTCCATGAAACACACTCAATTACTGAAGCAAGGAGAAGAGTATAAAGAGTATTGAGTCCCCTTGAAGTCACAATCTTTACAAAACTTGAATCCTTCCTAATTCCAGAACTATCAAGGTTACCAATTGATTAAAAGTTTCTTTAATGGAAGGGACCTCAAATTCCAAAAATAAGGAAAACCATAGAGTTCATTGGATGGGTAGATGATGTGGACTCACTACCTATTCCATGACAAAAAAACCATGAAAAAGTCATTAGACATCAAAATCAAAAATAGAAACCATACTTCAACAATCACAACATTAAGCAAAAACCATCATTAGTAAACAGTAATAATGGCACTGTGTCCTGTGACAATAAAGAAATATTTATTAGGAAAAATGAGAAAATATCACACTTGAATAAAAAAAATAAAGTGAAATATATAAGAAAGTATAAAATGGTTGATGTGACGTGATATCGCATGGGCTACGATATCGTGTATGCGATATCGCATCCCTTGCGATATCGTGTCTTCCCCTGTGATATCGCATACGTGATATCGTAGTCTGCCGTAATGTCTATAAATAAGAAGTGGCTCTCCCTTGTTTATGATCATAGTTTAGATTGTAGCTAAACTCTAGTAGTTTGATCCCTCCAAAGATAGATTATTTTTCCTATGTCTGCTTGCAGTGTGGTGAATGTAATTGTATGACATTCTTTATTCGAGTGTGACGTACTTGGACGTGCACATGACCAGCAATAAAGATCAAGATTAATTCATCATTGCAGCATTCACTTTGTTTATTTATTTTTTTATTTAATTTTTATTTACTACTTTCTCTCTCACCCTTAACTCCTAGTAACACGAAATGAGTACGACTTGATTACGAGCATTTACGTGTGACTACTTGGTATCCCAGTGGCGTACCTAGGATTTGCACTTGGTAATCCCAGTGGTAGTCATGCATGAGGTCCAAGATGTGTATGGATAATCAAGGAATTGGCTACTCATCACACTTAGGCTAGATTATATTTTCTTACCCTTTCCTCCTAACTTAGCTTAGTTAATATTATTTTCCACTGCCTTTAGGAGTAGCGTTAGAATTAGGAACACATCATACATCTCACTTTGGACTAAACCATATGTGACAAATATAACACTAGTCTAGGTGGGAAGACAGTGAACTGTGACCTAAGGTTAATGATCTAGGTGCCACAACTAGTCTATCTACAGAGTTTGATCGGATGTGAGAACGCTCGTATTCGTATGGTTGAGTGTAGGGGTATCTCGCCACTAATCATAGGCATCTTTGTTGGAGACGGTGCTAGTTATCTAGATTAGTTATATTATACACAGTTGCTGTAAAGAACTTAACAATATATCTTTTAGAAAAAGTAATTATAAATAGTCACACGTAAATTCACATACAAGTTAACAACCATGGCTCTCCTACAAGATAATAATAATGCCACAGTTAGTGATGAAGTTCATTGGAGAACCAACGAACTATATGACGATGAAGATTGGAGTATACAACCTGAAGTGGGAGTTTCTTATAAAAATGGACAAAAACAACATCAATTCAACACACGAAGACATAACTTACCTGATGATGATGAACCCCCACTGGCCACTACAAGCCTAACGCAAATACAAGAGCCTGTTCGAATCTCACATAGGCATCATAAAGAGAGTCGACTACCCAGGCTCGATTTAAATAACTTTTCCAAATTTTCAAGAGGCTATGACTTAGATCTACATCAACATTTATAAGACTTCTACGATGCCTACACATGGAATAACATTGATAATGGGTGGCAAAAAGTTAAGCTCTTTCTTATGACACTCTTTGACCAAGAAAAAGTATGGTATAGATCGTTAAAACCAAATTCAATACAATGCTGGTCAACAATGGTAGAAGCCCTTAACGAAAAATATCAAACCTATGCAAGAGTGTCAACCTTGAGGAAACAAATCCAAGAGTGGAAACAAGAAAAACATGAACCCTTGGACATGGCCTTAGAAAGATATTATGCATTGTAAAACAACTATCTAGGCCATGGGTTTTTTGAGGAAAGGCTAATATATCATATCATTGATGGGCTATGGAATGAAACAAGAGAGCTCTTAGGAGTATATGCCCAAGGTCAACTATACGAACTACAAACCCATCAAGTCCAAGAGCTTATTAAGTGGGTAGTAAAAGAGGATGGAGAATTAGCTAGATGGGAGAGTGTTGAAAAACATCAACGAGACCACAATTTCAACTTAACAAAGGTCCATGATCATAAAAAGGAGAAATCAACAAATCTCAAGGTGGAAACATCATCTTTTCCAATACAAAAATCATTAGAAGAAGTTGAGGAAAAGATAAATAAGATGTTGGAATGGATGTATCAAAAGTGTGGAGAATATATCAACACCATTGGAGATAGAGTGTTGACAACCCAAGAAGTAGGACAAAACAGTAGACAATCAGAAAGAAGGGATATAGAAAATAAGAGCTTAACTGCCAATCATACATATGAATGCAACATATGCCTGTACTATCACCCCAAGGGCCAATGCCCAATATTGTTACATTTACATGAGCATTGGGGTAACACATTACATCCAAAGTTCGTACAAAGATAATGTGTTAGAGCATAGTGGCAACCATCCCAATCATGGGGGAGACCACCCTTAGACTAAAGGCATCCATCACATTTTCTAAACTCAAATGCTTATCACGTTCAACATCCTGTTTCTCCATTTGGGCCAACATACTCTATCTCATCAAAATACTACTCTCCACAATACTATCAACCCATACCTCCAACAAAACCACCACCTTGTGCACCTTATATTTCTCCTAACTTTCCACATTCTGATCCTTTCCCTCCTTCCATAGTGCCACCAACTATTCCTAAGGTGTTTGTGCCACAGCAACAACCCACGAACAACACTTGTGCTACTACTTCCAACAACAATGAGAAACCTCAGCAACATCAAAAGCATCCCTCTTTAAACACAGTTGTAAGAAGGGACAATATAATTCTAAGGCCATTACATCTTCCAACTTAGCATAGGTCCCACACTGTGGTGCACCCTTATCTTCGAACCCAACGCCTCATGTAACTTCATCAGGGCCACTAATTAACACTCCAATAACCATACGACCCAATGGACACAACCATGGGAGGCATCATCCTAATCCTTGCATATCATCTAATGGTCCCAAACATCATAGTGGATCAACTTGTTATCCAGGAACTACATCGTATAAAGTGCCCCACTATGCTTATTATAATCAAGTGTGTGAACTGTGAGGGGATAAGTATAGACCAGCCTCAATACTTCCAACATGCAAGGATCCTCATCCTTCATTTATTAATCCTTGCCATACTCAACTGTTTAATTATGGGGGATATCCCCCATTCTAATAACAAGCAGGATTAATAAAAATTTTTCATTTTCTTTAATTTTACAACTTTTTGTTTTCCAGTTTTTGATTTTTCAACTTTTTGTTTTATCTTTTTATCTTTTGTGTTTTTTGTGTTTTCACATTTTTGTAAGTAATCTCATCTACAAATAAAACACATGTAGATCATTGGTTGAGGTGTGTTTTATGTTATTAAGTCATGAGTGATCAATTATTTTCGACAGTGAGCCCATTACATCCACTCATCCACTCTACAAATAAGAGGTTCTGTTCGAGGGTACAATGATATTCTTGACATTTGTAAAACTTAGAATTAATTTTGTGTTCATTGTACCTTGAATGAAGAAGGATGGACCAAGAGGGAATGATTAGGGTGTGACATCAAGGGGACTTGTGGATTCTCTTTGGTGATGTCTGTGGGAGTTGT
>MNCI01006653.1:12576-66303 GCA_015680685.1 Gnetum montanum | reverse complement strand
CTAGTGCCCATGGACACTTTAAGTGTGGTTACACAAGGGCATTATAGGTTAAAACCTACTTTGGGGAGGACCCACTTATGTAATCTTTTGTAATCTTCACTTAGGACATAGCTTACATATAATTTCTTACCCTCAGCTTAATTTTTCAATTGATTTTTTCCCCTACTATTATCCCTCTGAATTTCACCGTTCCAATGTACCATTACAAACCCTTTTTCTTATCACCCAAGGTTTTTATTGCTAAAGTTCACATCATTATCATTAAGAGTGCCTCTCGAATCAATGATATTACCCTAGAACATCTTAATCATTGCCAATGTCCTCAATTTTCAATGTTAATTTTGAAAAAATCATTAAAAATTCAGTATTTCTCATGTGTCTGACATTAGTAGGGATGAGATATCGCGTACGCGATATCACGTCCCATGTGATATTGCATACACAATGTATCGTATGCAATATCACGTCCTATGTACCTAGAAATAGGTATGCCCACTACAACACTTAGCATCATTTTGTCATTCATGCAGGGGGAGTTGTTGAAATTTTTCTCTGCGACTTGTGATTGCGTGACCTGTGTTTTTTCACTCATATCTCACTCGTTGGTACTTCGATTTCATTCCATTTGATCTTGCTTAAACCCGGAGTGTTCAGCTTAGTTGTGGGGGAGAGACACTTGTTGAAAAGTGCCTAAATTTTTTGAAATTTATCATTACCCAAAGGACATCAGTTAGGGTAATTAACTTTAACACTTAGAATAATTGTGCCTAAAAATCATATAACCCTTAGGTATACCAGGAGATTAAAAATGGAAACCACCTAAGTCATAGGACTCATCATTACAAACTTTTAGGCATGATCACACGATATAACATAAGATATTTAATTAAGGCAAGTAGTAAGGTATAACTTGATTTCCAAAACAACCTTACTAACGCTTGGCCCGTGTGATTGCAGATGGCCCCGAAACATGAAAAGCAAGAGGGCCCTGCCCAAGGTGGAAAGAAACGATCTTAAAGAGGTGGAAGACAAGACCCTGCCGGACAACATGCATAATAGAAGGAGCACTCATTCAGCATCCATCAAGATGAACCTCCTACTAGATAGTCCGAGCAGGCAGAAGTGGGAGTTGTTGCTACACCTAAACCAGGACAACAATTCATGTTGCCCCTGGAATGTGTTCAGGCTATCCATGAGAAGTCCACATTCACTGCGGTGATTGTGGAGTTGAACTTCGAATCCTTTGCAGAGCTCGCTCCTAAGGCTATTAGGGATTACCTCAAAGGGTCTCCCTTATGGCCTATCCTCTCTAAAAGTGGTGCCTGGCACCTAGGAGAGACATACTAGTTTTGGCACAATAAGGAGCAAGGCACCACAGTTAACATTTGTGGTGTGACAGTTGAATTTTCTGCATAGGACATTTCGGAAGTGTTAAACCTTCCAAATACAAGGCCCAAGGTTGCTTAGTTATCTACCCGTTCAGACCCTGATGTGTGAAAGAATTGGTTAGAGAAGGCTTATGGCAGAGATAAAGCTTTTAATGAGCTAACGATGGAAGAGTGAGTTTATTTCAAAATTGGAACATATCACTTCTTCCTCACAAAATATTTGAAAAGAATATCGACATATGCGGCTAGAGGATGTGTAGTGTTGATGGGAAAGATTAATGCTAACCTTCCCCATCTATATTTGATGGAGATCCTGAGGCAGTTTGAAGAATGGAAGACAGGGAAGATGGTGTTACCTTTCCCTTGTCTTATCAGAAAGTTGTGCTGACGTGTGGGTATTCGGGGATACATCAATGTTGTCCTTCGAAAGCCCAAACTACTTCATATGCTAAATTTTTAAAGGTGTCAGCTCCAAGAAAGAGCACTGGTGAAGAGCTAAGTCCAGATGAAGAAGAAGAACAGATGAGTGGACCACCTGTAACTCAACTTGTAGGACCCAGTCAACCTCCAACCATGAGTCCCAAGGACCTTGCATAGGCCAGGATCATCCATCACCATCACAAGACTACAGACCGTCGATGAGCGATCTTAGGGCCGTCGTTGAGATGGTTAGTTGGGGAAGCTGTGATGATGCAAACCTCTTTCGTGCCATCAATGATGCCAATCTACCTATAGTTTTAGTAGATTTCACAAGGGGTGAATTATCCATTCAAATAGAAGGAGGGGAAAGTAGATGGTCACAACAAATCTCAGGAAATGCGACATCTTTTCAGGTGTAGTTAGAGACTGGTGAAGGGGCCACTGTGGTGATCGTGCAACACTAGAATGCTGCAAGAGTTGCTGAAGTGGTCGTTGACCACGTCAAAGAATCCTTTAATGTACCTATTGTGCCACTGATAGATCTCTCAGGAGCATGGGATGCTCAAACTCTTTTCAGGACCTCAATGACTCCTGCAGAACATAAGGATGTACTTGACAGATTGCTTCAAATAGGACAAGTAATGACGTCCCTATTTGACATCCCTTAGGATGTCACAACAATTCAATCAGACCTCATTTCCACAAAGGGGAAGCTGGTCATATCTGAAGTAAGGGCCGAGCATGCTAAAGCTGAAGTGTAGAAATTACAAGAGTAGCTCATAGCCTTACAAGCAGCACAATGGGATCCTCTGTAATTTTTCCCCGCAGACCAGCTAGAAAATTTTAGAATTGAGCAATTAACAAAGTTAACCACAGAGAATAAAAGGGTGGCAGAAGAAAAGGAGAAGGATGTTTGGGATGCTTTCGCAGTAGAAGTGCAAACCCATGCACATCTTAAGGCACTCAAGGCCTTAGAAGAAGAGAACAAGTAGTTGGTTGTAGATAACCTTCGATTAACCTCTGCAGAGAAGCAAAAGAATGTTCTCGATGAACAATTTCATCAACTACAAGAACAATTCATTCGGGTCAATCGAGATGTAAGTCGTTTAGCCAGAGAGAATCGAACCCTCTCAATGGAGGAGGTACGTGCTATTCGCCGAAAATCAACAATTGAGATAAGCGCATGGCAGAATGAGGCTAAACAACACGAAAGCTAAAGAAGAACTTCTATGATAAGGTCGGAATGTATAAACAAATCCTAGGGAAGGATATCCATATGGCTAAGGCTCAAATCAACACTATTAGTGCTCAACACACTGATTGGAGGGCCATATTGGACACTTACGCCTTCACCCACCAAGCGGAAGTTAAAAATTAGGACCTGCAAATCTAGGACATGACAAAATACATGGAGTTGGAAAACCTCAGATATGCCAACCTTGCCATGTTTATAGCAGGATGTCCAAGAACAGAGCTCGAGTAGCAAGTAGCTTCCACCCATATCAAATATGAAGAAGAATTTGCAGAATGCAAGAAGCTGGTTGAAAAATTGGATGTTGCAAATTCTAGACTCAAGGTGGTAAAAGAAAGCTACTAAGGATAGAAAGATGTTGCAACTGACTTGGCTTGACGACTAACAAATCTTCAAGAATACAAAGACAATGCCAGAGCTTATGAGGAGGAACGATGGGTGTTCGCAGCGGGGTATGTCAAAGCCAACCAGATGTTCCCACAACTACCTTATCTGTGGGAGGTGCCGACTACATCAAACATTGGAACACTAGCATGGATGGCACAAGATACGTAGACCAAAGAGGAGAAGCTCTAGGCCATACTTCAATGCCATCAAGCTTCAAATCCTTGAGCACATGATAAAGGGAAAGCACCCATGAAGGAGCCACCACCACTAGGAACTATATGAGTTCCCATTTTTTGTAGTTGTAGCAATTTTTTTGTGTTGTGTCTTCTCACACTATGGCATCATTTCATTTTTTATTTTTTCCCATTTAATAATCCCATACTTATCCACTGTGTAATCATTATAACTCAAGGATGAGTTTTTATTTAGTCGTGGGGATATGATGGGATGTGATATCACGTCCACCACGATATCACATTCCCTGTGATATCGCATACGCGATATTGCAGTCTGCTGTAATTTCTATAAATAAGAAGTGGCTTTCCCTTATTTATGATCATAGTTTATATTGTAGCTAAACTCTGGCAGTTTGATCCCTCCAAAGATAGATTATTTTTCCCATATATGCCCACAGTGTGGTGAATGTAATTGTATGTCATTCTTTATTCAAGTGTGACATACTTGGACGCGCACATGACTAGCAATAAAGATCAAGACTACTTCATCATTGCAGCATTCACTTTGTTTGTTTATTTAATTGTTATTTATTGCTTTCTCTCTCACCCTTAACTCCTAGTAACGCGAAATGAGTACGACTTGATTACGAGCATTTAAGTATGACTACTTAGTATCCCAGTGGCCTACCTAGGATTTGTGCTTGGTAATCCAAGTGGTAGTCATGCACGAGGTTCAAGATGTATATGGATAATCAAGGAATTGGCTGCTCATCGCACTTAGGCTAGATTATATTTTCTTATCCTTTCCTCCTAGCTTAGCTTAGTTAATATTATTTTCCATTACCTTCAGGAGTAGCATTCGAATTAGGAACACATCATACACCTCACTTTGGACTAAACCATACATGACAAATATAATACTAGTCTAGGTGGGAAGACAATGAATTGTGATCTAAGGTTAATGATCTAGGTGCCACAACTAGTTCATCTGTGGAGTTCGACTGGATTGCATGTGAGAATGCTCGTATTTGTATGGTTGAGTGTAGGGGTATCTTGCCACTCATCAATGGTCAAGAAGATTCAAAAGTACTAAAGATGGTGTAAAATTAAAAAAATTTGAAAAATCAAGAATCTGTAAAATAAATAATTTGTAAAAATAAAAAACATGAAAAACAAAAAGGTAGAAAAACTAAGAAGCCAATTTGATGGTTAGCATGGATGGCCATCTCCCCTATGATCAAGCTGGAAGTAGGAGATCTGAAAAATAGAACATGGTTGTCCATTTTTTGAGGTTGTAATTGCACTGGCCTATTTAGGTTTGATGAAAGGTTTTACTTATTGAATGTTGATCAACTACTTTTTACTCAGACATTTAGGCTTGTAGATAAACATGGTCCCAGAGGGAAAGGTTTGATGAATTATATAAGGTCCTTTCCAAAATGTTTGAAATTTTTTCTTTTGGGGTACATGTGTGGGGTTCTAGTAGAGAACCTTATCTCCTAGTTAAATTTTTACTTTCCTAATTCTAAGGTCATGATGTTGCTTGCTAAATGCCTTGTTCACCTCATTCAAGGATAGGGCCATTAATGAATTTTCATCTAACACATTTAGGTTGATTAATCTTTTTTCTATGCTAAACTAGATCAACATTTAAATCACAAGCTGTTGAGAGTGTATAGAGCTTGGATTGAATCAGGAGCATTAGAAGTTTCTCATACACTAACTTGTAGGGAGAATAGCCAATATGAAGTTTCCAAGTTGAATGATAAGCCTAGAGAACATTGTTAAGTTTTGTACTCCAATCCTTCCTATATTTGCTAATGGCCTGTGTTAGTATTTTTGTAATCTCTTGATTGGTTACCTCTACTTGATCATTAGCTTGGGGGGTGGTAAGGTGTTGTTAATTTATGTTGTACACCCAAGCATTGCATTAACTTTCTAAAGGTGGCACCTATGAAATGAGTTCCATTATTAGAAATTAGTGAACATGGCACCCCAAACCTATTCATAATATTTTATTATATAAATTTGGTAGCAGTGGATGATATGTAATTAGTAATAGCTTCTACTTATGTCCATTTTGTATAGTAGTCAACAACTACTAAAATATACGCCTTTCTGTTGGACATGGGGTGTGATGGGATCCATAAAGTCAATGCAACATATGTCAAAAGGTTCTAGTGGTTGAATACACTATTGAGGATCTTCCATGCAAGCAGTCATCTCCTTGTCTCATTGACAATGTTCACAAGACTTGATGAACTAGTGGGCATTCCTAAAGATTATAGGCCAAAGGTATGTTGCCATTAGGATTTTTATGGTCATGCATCTCCCTGCATAGTGGCCTCTGCAAGGTCCTTCATGAGCATCCTAGAGAACACATAGTTGATCTTCGTTAGGGAGATACTAATGGATCATGCCATTGACACACACCTTGTAAAGGTGTTCAATGATTTCTATGAAGTATTTGGCCTAATAAAGAAATTGTTGCTTATTCCTAAAATCCAAGTCTTGTGGCATATCTTGAGTGAGAAGTTAGATGATGATGCTCTTATACCATATTGTTTTTGTAGGCATTTGTTCACTTATTTCTCCTATAAAGAGGAGTTCATTTGGAAAATGATTAGAGAGCAGGCTCTCCTCCTCTTCATTATCCTATCTTAAGCTAGATAGGTGGTCAATGACCACATTCTTGGTCCCTTTTTGATCTACCATCATGAGATTGAATCCTGCAAGATCATAAGTGACCATATGATATGAGGGCTCACTATTGGCTTATTCATGAGGAAGCAGATTGCACTATAGTCTATATGCACAAATACTTTGTAACTAAACACATAGGATCTGAACGTTTCTAGAGCATACATCACTACCATTAATTCTTTCTCCATGGTGGTGTAATTTAACTATGCTTTTATAATGCTTTGACTCACATAGTTGATATAGTATGAATGTTTCTTATCATCCATCTTCATGAGCATTGCTTCCAAGGAGTAGTTGGATGCATCTGTCATGATATGGAAAGGTCTCAAATAAGTTGGTGCTCATAGGATTGGTGTTTCTATGAGTTTCTCCTTTAATTGTTGGAATGCATGTTCACATTCCTTGGTCCAAATGAAAGGTGCATATTTCTTTATAAGCTCTACCAATGACTTTGCAATCTTAGATAAATTCTTTGTAAATCATTAGTAGTAGCCAATGTATCCAAGGAATGACAAGACATCTTTAACAATCTCTAGTTGACATGTTATTCTTTGGATGACCCTTATCTTTTATGGGTCTACCTTAGTCCCTTTCTGTGAAATTTGATGCCCAAGCATAATGCCTTCTTAAACCATGAGATGGCTCTTTTGCTAGTTGACCCATAAGTTTGTCTCTACACATCTCTTTAGTACTTGCTTAAGTCACTCCAAAGCTTGTTTGAAGGTAGGTTCATAGGTGAAAACTTCATCCATGAAGACTTCAACACCACTACCAACTTGTTGTTGGAAGATACTAAGGACCAAGTGTTGAAATTTTTTAGGGGCATTACATAGACCAAATGACATCTTATAATATGAAAAAGTCCCCCAAGGACTCATGAATGTTGTTTTGGCCTAACCTTTTGGCACAATTTGGATTTGGTTATAGCCACTATAAACTTCCAAGAAACTATAATAACAATCCCAAGATATGGTATTTAACACTTGATCTACAAATGGCAAAGGAAAGTGATCTTTAAATGTTACCATATTCAACAACCTAAAGTCAATGCAGACCCACCATTTTCCATCATTCTTTAGTACAATTATGAGTGGACTAATCCACTCGCTATCCAAAATTGGATAGATGAACCCCACCTTGAGAAGTTACTCAATTTCCTCTTTGATGTTTTGCTTCAATTTGAGGTTTAGCTACCTCTATGGCTACCTTCTATGATTCATGGCTAGGTCAGTGTAGATGTGATGCTTGCATAACCTTGGATCAATTCCTTTTAGCTTTGGATATGATCAAGCAAAGGTTGTTGACCATTTATTCACCACCTTCAACAAATTTTCTTTTTATTCAAGAGTAATTTTACCTTAATTATGACCAATTTACCATTCTTTAAACATGCATACTCCATACCAGCTAGTAAATTTTTTAGTTCTAAGGGCTCCTACTTGAAGTTATCAAGGATTTCCAACTCTCCCCGATAGGTATCATCATCTTCATCAAAAATTTGGGAAAGAACTTGCTCAATTTTGTCTATGCCTTTAACATATGCACAAGTTAGGATCTTAGTTGGTTCCATGCATAATGTGCTACTATTTGAGTTAGCGATTAGCCATTGGTTGCCCTCCTATTTTGTGGTTGCTACATACAGACACTTTTGAATATTGATCTCTTGCACACACTAATTGCATGCCTTAATGTATGTGCTCTTGATGGATCAAATATTTTACACACAATTGTACCCATTATTACTATATGCGATGCATGGAATACACTTCTTTTCAATCTTGCTTGGTTCATTTGCCTTGATTATTTTGAGAGATAGGTCCCTTATACCCATTCATGCATCGACTGTGCTTAACCAAGCCCTTGTCATAATGATGGAAAAGTTACTTTTACAATTGTCCACTTTGATCACCAAAAAATTAGTAGGATAGGACCACCCTAGATCAAATATTTTTGTAGGAAGATTGCCAACCTTGATCTAGTCAGAAATAGCATGATTTAGCATTACAGTATGGATTCGAGGTAACACTTGGTTTGAAGGGCACTCGAAGGTGTTTGCTGTAGAGGATGAGGATGCTAGATATGTAGGACGATTAGCCAAAATAGATTGTGAGGATTGAAGGGGACTACTAGGTTAGAAGTAAGTCTTTTCCTATATTGATTATCTAGACCACTTAGCTAAAAAATTAGTTATGAGTGTACTTTCCTCATAGCATTTCATTGTTATGACTGTGGAGGAATCTCACCCTGCATGGATAGAGTAGGATGCATGACTTATAGAACTTCTAGGGGAGACGGGCTACTAAACATAATACATGTATGGATTTGGTTGCCTATAAGGGTACTTCTACCTTGGTGGTGGCATTCCCCATGATTATGGTTGATACCACTATTGGTATTGTTTGTACGATTGTGGAGGAGTTCCACTTGGGTAGTAAGCTTGTTGTTTTTTGGTGGAACTACTGTGGATTGCCTTGAGGATAAGGAAGTCATCTTGGAGCTTTCCTACATGCTAGGTGAGGATTCAATGTGCACACTCCAGACTCTTGTAAGTGTGATAGCATAGCACAACATCCCTTTGGATGTTTGTATTGATAGATGTAACATTTAGTTTCATCAGAGTTAGACTCCACAACTTCCTTTACTGAAGTAGCTTTTTTTTACCTCCTACAATTATGATCACTATTTTGCTCTGTGAATTCTTTAGCAATCTTCAAAGTGGTTTGAAATTTTTCATCCAAAGAGTCCCATAATTTGTCAACCTTGGCTAAAATATCAGAAACAAATTTTTGGATGAGCAAGGTCTTTCTATTCATCACTTCATCAAGTGGTGATTCCTCCTCGTTACAAAATCAGACCTCTTGTTTTCTGATGAAAGGATCCTTGTTATAATATTTAGCACTTTCCCTTTTTCATAGCTCACATTCTTCTTTTGCTACCTACTCAATTAGCCTTTAGATATGATTAGCTTAGTTCAGACAAACTTCCTTAGACATACACCCGAAGGGTTCTTCTTGTTTTTGCTCTAAGCCCATCTATAATGTGGGAAAGTTGTTTCCTCTGAGAATAACCATGGCTAAGGCATTGATGTAAGAGTGAATAGTATCATCCCATGGTGGCATCCAAGGGTTCATGTGCTTCTTATTTCCAGCCTTGGATTTGCCTTCTTAGATTAGACACTCTAGAGTATGTTTGATATTTGTCATTAAATCACTCTAGCATGGTACTCCATCTGTAGATAGATTCTAGCTCTAAGGACTGCCACCAGCTTTCAACTTCTTTGATGAGTGTCCTTGGAAAAATCTTGAATTTTTTCCACTCATTTCTATGTTCTATAAGGCACAAGCATCATGAAAGGTTGTAGATGTGTCTACTGATCAAAATTGTATCCGCCCCCCCTCCAAATCTTGGAATATTGTTCATGTTTAAGAACTTGATCTAACTATCTTTCATATGCCTGGCTGAAATTTTTATTTCCTATAACATTTTGAGCATATTTTGAGTTGCTAATAAAGGTTCACCATCATTACTACATCAATGATGCTAATGATGGTTTCAGCCATTCGTTCAGTTTTGGTGGCCTTCACAGTCATTGTTGTCTCATTGATAACCTCCATCATAGTTGTTTTGATGGTGGCTTCCATGAGAACTATCAGATGAGAGGAATGTTCAAAATTGTATGAAGAGGAAGGTAGAATGCCACCACCACCATGGTGACTACCATCACTCTTATGCTTATCAGGATAACCATCCTTAGATCCCTGGCTATTATGATGCTTACCTAAGTTCCTACCTTGGCTATCACTTTTTTTTAACCTAATTTATGGATAGTGGATCATAGGTTTAGGTTCACACCCTCATCACCAGTATTAGGGGGTGGAGAATCTTCATGTTGAAAACCTTCAATATGAGGATTCTCAGTGTCATCTTAATTTAGTAGGAACAAGGAATTGGAGTAATGTTTTCCATTTTAGCTTCTTGGAGTTTCTCCTAACGTTGATCTCATTTGCATTGTGTTTTAGTGGGATAGTAGTTTTAAATGTTATATCCATCCACAACATATTCTTTATGAAGATTTGCTATGTACAACTTCTTAGGGGTTTTGAGTAGCATCCTAGGAATAGATTGATAGGGGGGCAAGATGACATTGCCCTTCTTATCATGTCATTGCAACTATTCATCATAATGTAGGATGAAGGTGAATTTTGGCACAAACTCATATGGATGAGTATATATCACCTTGCACGCTTATGGGACTAGTGGTTTCATATCTTCATGCTTGTGAGAAGAAGATGACATTTTGCAAGACAAAATAAAATTATTAGTGTGCTTTTATAATTCTATCTATAGTGGGAATGATATTGACCTTGAGGTTTGTAAAATGATATTAATGATATTCACTTAAACCTAAATAGCACATGTTCCACAAACAAAGTCCCCAACAACAGTGCTAAAGATGAGTGGTGAGGTACCCCTACACCCAACCATATGAATCACAAAGCATTCACATACAATCCTATCGAATTTCGTGGAATTTATGGTTTTTGGTGCATTAGTTCTTTAGGAAGTGAATCTAGCCTTAAGGTCAATCATTGTCTTCCCAATTACACTTGTGATGTTTTTTGATATAGTTAAGTGTAACTGAGGCATCCAATTTTTATCATTTTTTGTTTTATAGTTTGGTGCTCAAAATGTAGATAAAAGGAATTGGATTAAATAAACTAAATAAACTAATTAATTAGCATTTAACTAATCCTAAGATAAGTATTTGATCCAAATTTTTTTACACATCCTAAACCCATGTATCCACTATTGGGCAACCAAGTGCTATGCTACTAGGCATACCAAGTAATAATGCTACTGGGATTATCAGGCAAATACATGTTACACTTGAAGTGGTCATATTTATGTGTGTAATCTATTTGGCTTAATTTCTTCATTAATGTAATAACTAATGAAAAACATTTAATAAATAATTAAAAACATTGAATGCATAATTGAAATAGCTAATCTATCCAAAGTGCTACAAGGTTTATTAGAAAGCTTATCTTTATTTTTGCACACACTATCATGCTCAAGTACAACAATGCTCAAACAAAGATTCATACACTTAATGACTACTGTTGTGAGCACTTGGGAAAATATTCTAACTTTCAGTTGGAAAAAATACAAGAGCTTGATTGCAACTACAGTCTCTAATGATCATAAATATGACTGCAAGTATGTATTTATAGCCAAAAAACAACATTGAATTAATGGGGCCTCATCGACACATGGTAAGGTGCATCGACAGGGCCTCATCGATGCATGGTAAGGTGCATCGACAGGGCCTCATCGATGCATGGTAAGATGCATCAATAGGGTCTCATTGATGAGGCTCAGTCAATGAGGCCTCATTGATGTAGCCAACTAAACATGACTCATTAATACCTATTCTTTAAAATTCTTTTTTAAAGACTTTATATTAGCTTTCTTCATTATACTAAGCACCAATCTTAATAACAGTATACTATTAAATGAATTGAATCTCCTACATCATTAACTTTTTATTTTATTTAGCCAATGATATTATTTCTAGGTTAGCCTTTGTCATGTATTTATAAATGTAGTTAAGGCTTGGTTCAAATTACTTTTTTTCTCACCTTAAGTAGTGTTCAGTTTTCTACTATAAGATCCTTCGAGTTGTCCGATATGAATATAATTGTGCCCTTGAGCTTTCCATTTTTCTACTTCATCTTCTGTGAATAGAGGAAGAAATACTGGCCTGATGCCTTTTCCTTTGATGTCTAAAATTGCTTTAGATTGCTTAATAGAGGTAGACATCCTTGCAGAGAATGTGTTAGCAAACTTATAAATCACATCTTTAGGAATCTGAGGAAACTATAAGTCTTTATGCTCACCAGTAATGAAGGATTTCTTTTTCTTCATTGCTTCGGCAAAAGGAAGAATCTCCTTTTGGGACTACGATAATTCCTCACCTTCTTTTTTTGTTACTTCTTCAATTTGTACAGAATTAGATTGCAACATTGCTAGTCGAGGGGCAATTTGAGCATCAGACTCAATATAATCATTCAAATAGTTAATATATTCATATCGGACAACTCGACATATTAGTTAGTCCAAAGTTTAATTATGATATTAAAGCTGAATATGTGGTTACATTACTTGATAGCAGAGTAATTTGTGATGGTCTTCAAACCAACCAAGAAATTGCTTGGGAAAAGAAAAAAATATGTCAATTTCAAGGAACTCTTGATGTTGATGCACTATGTGCAGTACAGCCAAATTATCAATTGGCTTTAGCAGATGATTTTATTACAAGTGCCTTACTAATCTGTATTGAAATTCATGGTGTTGAATTACTACCAGGTTTAGTTTATGCAGTGGTTGCCGCACGTGAAACTTTTCAATTATCCAATACTATTTTGATGAATCACAAGCTCAAATGGGGAGTTCAGTTCCCAAAGGGAAGTCAAAATTTATTGCAATGTGGTAAAAGTATTAATGTCCCTGGTTATGTTAATTCTTTTCCTCAAATACAGACTTTATTACAAGAGCAAGAATTTAAGACATATGAAAAGCCAAAGATGAGATGGAGTCAATATCCCATCCAACAATTTGGTCGATCAGCTGTTATTACACTTGAAGCAGTACCTGCAGTTTTACCTCCAAGAAAGTTAGCCAAAAAGGGCAACTCGTCAAAAGAAGCAGAAGGATCTACTTCTCCAAAATTTGATACAAGAGGAACTCTTTATATGTTTCAACACAGAATTGCTATGTTCCAACAAAATTCCTACAAACAAGTTGGAGATAAAAGGTTGTTATCTGAAGGCAGATGGCCGCCTTTAGGTGCGTATTCAACAACGACATCTAAAATAGATCCACCTCAAAGTAGAGTAGACTGTAGTTATTTATTAGAACATAATGTTAGCAGTTCTTTAGAACAACAATCAGAAATCAGGCAATTAAATTATCTACTCCATTGGACATCTTATGCTACTCAACATATCCAGAAGGTTGAAGATCAATTAGATGTAATTAAAGAAAAGATTGAACAGATCGATGATGGAGTAGGAGAATTATCAAAAGAAATGCGCATACATGTACAGGCTTATAAGAAAATTTAGAAGGAGTGTGATGAGGCTAAAAGTAGAAGACAACTACTGGCTAAAACCTTTCAAGAGCAATTGGTAAAGTTTAATGAGATTTTCACTATTGAAAATCAGATGAGACTACCTTCTCCAAACAAAGATCCTCCAAAGGCACCAGAAAAGGCTAGCATTCGTATTGATGCTCGAGATAAAGCTCTATTAGATAAGATCAAGCATCTAATCGTAGAAAAGAAAGGTAAAAAACCTGCAACAAGCGTAGAACCTACTACACCGCTAGAATCTGAAGCTTCTCCAAAGACAGATACAAAGACAGATCCATCAGATATTCCTTGTGAACAAAGAATGATGATGGCTCGACGATAACCTACTCGTTCGTGGCAACGACCTCTAGTTAATCCACCTCCAGCTTTTTCAGCATTTCAACAATGGTCGAATTCATCGATTCTAGTAATAGATATTGATTATCTACCTCCTAAATAAGTTTTGCATGCATTAAGATTATGGGTTGATCAACTAAAAGTTGCTATGCATATATTAGCCCTTGATGAAAGAACAACCATTATTGGTGCATTTACCAGAGCTGCTAGTAAAATCAGAGATTGGTGGGAAAGTGCTACTACTAAGCAACAAGAACAGTTATTGCAAACAGGTTTGCATGGCATGTTTTTTACACTAGTTACAAAATTTACTGTTGATCTGGCCTCAAAATTAAGACTTAAAGATAAGTTGCTACTCAGTCAAAGAAAGTTAATAGATTTAAGATATTTTGAACAGTTTAGTGCAGAATACAGTAATGAAGTATATAGACTTGCTTTACATAGAGATCATATGATAAATTTCCTATATTTAGGAAGTTTATCGGAAAAATTAGGGTAGATGGTTTTATAAAAGGCTCTTGAAAAGGAAATAGATGAGATGGAGTCAATATTCCATCCAACAATTTGGTTGATCAATTGTTATTATGGGAGGGCTTCGATACCATTATGGGGTTGTGACTCACGAGCCACTACAAGCATATGCAGAGCTTGCCTCAAGTTCGTATGAAACCTAATTGGAGAATCAAAGCGCAAAAAAGATGACCGATGGGAAGTTTTGAAAGACTTAGTAGGCCATAGCAAATCCATGATATGGCAAATTCAGCTCAACATCAACAACACACTTTCTCTCTTTGGCACTTCTCTGGACAGAGCACAGTGTATGGATTGTTCCCAGCTAAATCTCTCAGATGATCATCAATAACCTTTCTTGACTTAGGTTCCTGGTTGGGTACACCTAATCAAGAGACAAATTGGCACAACCAGGCAGAACACAAGAACACAACACTCATAGCAGAATAAAAGCCAATATGCAGGAAGTGATTTTAAGTAGAGCGGATAAACAGATGCATAAATCGTTCAGCAAAGTATAGCAGAATTGCAGTAAGATAACATAACAACATTATAACAAGACCTATGATCATCAAACAGCAACGAACATCATCTTCACTCATTTCTACACACTCACAGACTCATGGATTGCAACAAACAAGAAAAGTAGGAAACTTGCAAACTTGCAGACTCTAGTAGAGACTAGTACAATAGACTCCATATTTTTTGCCCATAACACTTCTTCTTCATGCTCTATATAGGAGGGGGAGCCCCTTATTTATAGCTGGAGAGGCCATTACAAGACAAAGGAGAAGGAATATATTCCTTCTAATGACTCGACATTCTTATCTACAAGTTGACGTCTTCATCCTTATCTCTTCGCGCCTTAGTTGATCGCCTTAAGTATCGCCTTGTGTACGCTACAGATTTTGGCACATGTCTTCTAGCAATCGTCACAATCCTTGATGAGTTTGGATAACTCTGACAGGATGGTAGCTAGAGATGTTGACACTTCTTCTGGCAGCAAAGCTTGCTTGGGCATTAGTTGCTCATTTTCATACCAAGATATCTTATCAAAGAGATTAATTCGTTGAAAAGCAACACATAATTTAGATTCCCATTAATTAGTACTAATCAGTCTGTTGAGGTAACAGTGGGCATTATCATTAGCAAATAATGGTCTTCTAGTGATGAGAAGATTATCTAGAACTTACATTTGTTGGAGATGACCAAGGATCTTGGGTTCCAATCTACTCCATCGTAGATTGTTGATTAGGTAATTAATTCGTCCTGCCATGTTGATAAAGAAATCAACTGTTGGATACTCCTTACTAGTACTCATAGTAGATTCCTGCGGAAAATACTTAGTAATTGATCTACACCATTTAACACTTTCTTCAAGAGTTAAAAGTAGCCAGGCAATCCAATCTTCTTGATCTTGTAAAGGATTCTGGGATGAACTAGTTTCTTCAGGCAAAGTTTGCACCATCTTGATTTGTGGTTTAAGTTCTCTAGTGAGGGCATCAGTTAAGAAATTAACCGGACCAAGAATTTTTTCAATAGAAAACTTATATTGTACTAACAGAAATTGCCACCAAGCAAAATGCTGAAGCTTTGGAGATGGCGTAATCTTCCTTCTGAGTAAAGCAGCCAGATTTGCTGAATCTATTCTTAATATGAAGGGATCTTCAACTAAATAAATATGAAACTTTTCTAATCTTCTGATAGCAGCTAAAATTTCCTTTTCTACTGGCCAATAATTTAACTCATGCTTTTGAAACGTACCTGAATCATATGCACAAATTTCTTCATGATTCTTCACTTCTTTTCATAAGAGCACTGTAGCCCATGCATCATAACTTGCATCAGTATTTAATACAAAAGGACCCTTTAAGATTGGTGTCAATGGCAGTAATTGTTGACATTCCTTTTTTAGCTAAATAACTCGAGTTGAAGCCTTGCTTGTCCATATGAAAGGTGTTTGGTTTTTACACCAACGAATCTCTGTTGTTTTATCACTAAATTTTTCAATATGCTTTGAAACATAATTCACACAGCCGAAAAACCTTAAACACTGATCTTTACTTTCTAATTTATCTGGAAACTGTACAATCCTTTGAAGAACATGAGGTTGCATATATATATTTCCATTTTTAACTGAACACCTAAGAATTCAATTTCTCTTTTTCCGATTTGAAACTTCTTTGGATCTTTGGATAAACCGATTCCATGCCTTTTGCAGAGTTTAGCAAATTGTGATAAATGATTCACATGATCTGAAATAGTATCAGAAAATATTAAGAAATCATCAATATAATTTGCAATAAAATTATGATAATTACTGAATACTAAATCCATTCTGTGCTGAAATTGTGATGGAGCATTTTTTAGACCAAAAGGCATTACTGTCCATTTGAACAATCCTTGAGGTGTACTGAAAGCTATTTTATGTCGATCTTCTTCAGCTATCTTGATTTGGTGATATCCGTACTTACAATCAAACTTATTGAAGTATGATTTTGTTGCAACTTTCTGAATCAAACTATATTTATTTGGTAGAGGTCATTTAATATCAATGGTAACTGCATTGAGGGGAATGTAATTAATTACCATTCTGGCTTTGCCTCTCTTGATTTCTACATGATTTTTGACAATAAACTTGAATAGGAATAGTTAGATTGAGATGTGTGAATCAAACCTTTATTCAGAAACTCATCTACTTATTTACCAATTTCTTTGGTGTCCATTGGATTTAATAATATCTGCTTGCTTTATACAGGAATATTATGTACTGTAGGAATATAGGCTACTGGACTCTGTTGATCCCAAAATTCTAATGGATGATCACAACAGCATTCTAATAATTCATGAAATCTTGGAACTAACTTATCTTATTCTATTGTTAGATCTATCTGAGCTTTCTTTAACTATTGTATACCTTTATACTTTGCACTTGCTATTTCTTCCATTTCAAACTGTGAAACAATTTTGGAAATACTTGGATTTTGATTGATGTGCTTGATTTGAGGATGTTTGTTTTTGTGTAACTGAGCAGAGATTCTTGCAACTGTTATCTTTGGTCTTGGATCTTGGAGAGGAGAAGAACAAACTACCATTTCTTGACCAATAGTATAAGGACCAATACTATCCATGAAATGTGCACCAAGTCCAATATCAAAACCACTATCTGAAACTTGCAAAAAATTGGTTGTGCCTACATATTCATCATTTAGAAAGACTGGAATATTAAATGCAAAATGAGATAAAGTTCTTGTTCCATTCATAGTCTCTAATTTGACTGGTTTTGTATTTTCTTCCCATTTTTCAAGAACATCCTTATGACAAAAATTTAATGTAGCACTAGTATCAACAAATGCTTGATATTTTCACCATTTTTATCTCCATCTACTGCTAGCTTGATTGGAATAAGAAGAACACTTTGTAAGGATAATACATGTTTTATCTGGTGTTGTACTTGTGGATCTATCTTTTGTTTAGCAAGTCTAGCTGACTCAACTTCCTTCTTAACTGGAAACTTTTTAACATAAGGAGTAATAAGGAATTTTGGTACCTTTTGAATAACCTTCGAAGGAGGCTCATCATTTGTTGATGAAGAATCTTGTTATGTATCAGCTTTAAGTAGAGTTTCCTTGCATCCTAATGTCGAAGAGACACTTGAATCTTTGTTAACTTCTTCTATGTCCCACTTATGTTCATTATCAGATAAGTCTAAAATGTTAGCTTCTATATCTAATAATTTTTCCAATTCTTTCCAACTTTCATCCCAATTTTCTTCATTAATGGGACTAAGATATCGGGGATCATTATCATTAAGAAAAATATTAGATAACCATTCTTCATCAGAAATATTTAAATCTAAAACACCTTGCATCATGTTGCTTTGTCCTTTGGCTTCTTCAGGTTCTGACATAGATGTGCAGCTTGAAGTATCTATTTCAGTCTCAATTTCTACTTCAAAACAATCATCAGAGAAAACATTAGGTTCATCAAGCAATTCATAATCAGGATTGTTTTCGAAAAAAGCTTTGATCTTTGTACTATTCTTGGGTCGTTTGTCAGGACATTCATAAGCATAATGACCTTGTCGTTTACATGTATAACATGTAATAGATCTTCGGCCTTTTGGTCCTTTCCTTTTTCTAGCAAAGAACCTTGGCTGTCAGCTTTGAATAAAGAATTTCTTTCTACAAAACTTTGGAAGCTGGACTAATCTGCATTTGAACTATCTCCTTTTTGTTGGAGCTCTAGCAGGAGGTCCAAAAGAATCAACACCATCAACGTTATAGCCTACTTCTGCACTAGGTAATAATCTTTGCAAAGAAATAGTATAACATGCACACTGTAATTCTTGTCTAACCATATGTACTACATCAGTAAAATAAGTGGGATATAGAAGAATCTGACAAAGATCCAAGTGTCTCTTCGACATTCGGATGCAAGGAAACTCTACCTAAAGCTGGTACAGAACCAGATTCATCGTCAGATGATGAGCCTCCTTCAAAAGTTATTCAAAAGGTACCAAAATTCCTTATTACTGCTTATGTTAAAAAGTTTCCCGTTAGGAAAGAGGTTGAGTCAGCTAGACTTGCTAAACGAAAGATAGACCCCCAAATACAACATCAGATAAAACACTTATTGTCCTTACAAAGTGTTCTTCTTATTCCAATCAAGCTAGCAGTAGATGGAGATAAAAAATGGCGAAAATATTAAGCATTTGTTGATACTGGTGCTACATTAAATTTTTGTCAGAATGATGTTCTTGAAAAATGGGAAGAAAATACAAAACCGGTCAAATTAAAGACTATGAATGGAACAAGAACTTTATCTCATTTTGCATTTAATATTCCAATCTCTCTAAATGATGAATATGCAGGCACAACCAATTTTGTGCAAGTTTCAGATAGTGGTTTTGATATTGGACTTGATGCACATTTCATGGATAGTATTAGTCCTTATACTATTGGTCAAGAAATGGTAGTTTGTTCTTCTCCTTTCCAAGATCCAAGACTAAAGATAATAGTTGTAAGAATCCCTGCTCAGTTACACAAAAGAAAACATCCTCAAATCAAGCACATCAATCAAAATCCAAGTATTTCCAAAATTGTTTCACAGTTTGAAATGGAAGAAATAGCAAGTGCAAAGTATAAAGGTATAAAATAGTTAAAGAAAGCTCAGATAGATCTAACAACAGAAGAAGATCAATTAGTTCCAAGCTTTCATGAATTATTAGAATGCTGCTATGATCATCCATTAGAATTTTGGGATCAACATAGTCCAGTAGCCTATATTCCTACAGTACATAATATTCCTGTACAAAGCCAGTAGATATTATTAAATCCAATGGACACCGAAGAAATTGGTAAACAAGTAGATGAGTTTCTAAAGAAAGGTTTGATTCAGACATCTCAGTCTAACTATTCCTATTCAAGTTTTATTTTCAGAAATCATGCAGAAATCAAGAGAGGAAAAGCTAAAATGGTAATTAATTACATTCCCTTGAATGCGGTTACCATTGGTATTAAATGGCCTCTACCAAATAAAGATAGTTTGATTCAGAAAGTTGCAGCAAAATCATACTTTAGTATGTTTGATTGTAAGTCCGGATATCAGTAAATCAAGATAGCTGAAGAAGATCGGCATAAAATAGCTTTCAGTACACCTCAAGGATTGTTCGAATGGATAGTAATTACTTTTGGTCTAAAAAATTCTCCATCACAGTTTCAGCATAGAATGGATTCAGTATTCGGCAATTATCATAATTTTATTGCAAATTATATTGATGATTTATTAATATTTTTTGATACTATTTCAGATCATGTGAATCATTTATCACAAGTTGCTAAACTCTGTAAAAGGCATGGAATAGGTTTATCCAAAGATCCAAAGAAGTTTCAAATCGGAAAAAGAGAAATTGAATTCTTAGGTGTTCAGTTAAAAAATGGAAATATATATATGCAACCTCATGTTCTTCAAAGGATTGTACAGTTTCCAGATAAATTAGAAAGTAAAGATCAGTGTTTAAGGTTTTTCGGCTGTGTGAATTATGTTTCAAAGCATATTGAAAAATTTAGTGATAAAACAACAGAGATTCGTTGGTGTAAAAACCAAACTCCTTTCATATGGACAAGCAAGGCTTCAGCTCGAGTTATTTAGCTAAAAAAGGAATGTCAACAATTACTGCCATTGACACCAATCTTAAAGGGTCCTTTTGTATTAAATACTGATGCAAGTTATGATGCATGGGCTACAGTGCTCTTATGAAAAGAAGTGAAGAATCATGAAGAAATTTGTGCATATGATTCAGGTACGTTTCAAAAGCATGAGTTAAATTATTGGCCAGCAGAAAAGGAAATTTTAGCTGCTATCAGAAGATTAGAAAAGTTTCATATTTATTTAGTTGAAGATCCCTTCATATTAAGAATAGATTCAGCAAATCTGGCTGCTTTACTCAGAAGGAAGATTACGCCATCTCCAAAGCTTCAGCATTTTTCTTGGTGGCAATTTCTGTTAGTACAATATAAGTTTTCTATTGAAAGAATTCTTGGTCCGGTTAATTTCTTAACTGATGCCCTCACTAGAGAACTTAAACCACAAATCAAGATGGTGCAAACTTTGCCTGAAGAAACTAGTTCATCCCAGAATCCTTTACAAGATCAAGAAGATTGGATTGCTTGGCTACTTTTAACTCTTGAAGAAAGTGTTAAATGGTGTAGATCAATTACTAAGTATTTTCCGCAGGAATCTACTATGAGTACTAGTAAGGAGTATCCAACAGTTGATTTCTTTATCAACATGGCAGGACGAATTAATTACCTAATCAACAATCTACGATGGAGTAGATTGGAACCAAAGATCCTTGGTCATCTCCAACAAATGTAAGTTCTAGATAATCTTCTCATCACTAGAGGACCATTATTTTCTAATGATAATGCCCACTGTTACCTCAACAGACTGATTAGTACTAATTAATGGGAATCTAAATTATGTGTTGCTTTTCAGCGAATTAATCTCTTTGATAAGATATCTTGGTATGAAAATGAGCAACTAATGCCCAAGCAAGCTTTGCTGCCAGAAGAAGTGTCAACATCTCTAGCTACCATCCTGTCAGAGTTATCCAAACTCATCAAGGATTGTGACGATTGCTAGAAGACATGTGCCAAAATCTGTAGCGTACACAAGGCGATACTTAAGGCGATCAACTAAGGTGCGAAGAGATAAGGATGAAGACGTCAACTTGTAGATAAGAATGTCGAGTCATTAGAAGGAATATATTCCTTCTCCTTTGTCTTGTAATGTCCTCTCCAGATATAAATAAGGGGCTCCCCCTCCTATATAGAGCATGGAGAAGAAGTGTTATGGGCAAAAAATATGGAGTCTATTGTACTAGTCTCTACTAGAGTCTGCAAGTTTGCAAGTTTCCTACTTTTCTTGTTTGTTGCAATCCATGAGTCTGTGAGTGTGTAAAAATGAGTGAAGATGATGTTCGTTGCTGTTTGATGATCATAGGTCTTGTTATAATGTTGTTATGTTATCTTACTGCAATTCTACTATACTTTGCTGAACGATTTATGCATCTGTTTATCCGCTCTACTTAAAATCACTTCCTGCATATTGGCTTTTATTCTGCTATGAGTGTTGTGTTCTTGTGTTCTGCCTGGTTGTGCCAATTTGTCTCTTGATTAGGTGTACCCAACCGGGAACCTAAGTCAAAAAAGGTTATTGATCATCATCTGAGAGATTTAGCTGGGAATAGTCCGTACGCTGTGCTCCGTCCAGAGAAGCTCCAAAGAGAGAAAGTGCGTTGTTGATGTTGAGCTGCATTTGCCATATCATGGATTTGCTATGGCCTGCTGAGTCTTCCAGAACTTCCCGTCGGTCATCTTTTTTGCGCTTTGATTCTCCAATTAGGTTTCATACGAACTTGAGGCAAGCTCTGCGTATGCTTGCAGTGGCTTGTGATTCACACCCCCATAATGGTTTCTATGTCATCATCCGCATGATTTGTTGATAAAAATAAACATTTTCAACAGCTTGCCTTTGTGCTTCAGTATTCTGATCATAGATAGGAGTACTAATGTCTTCAAGGATTCAGCTTTTAGTCTGGGTAGCATAGTCAAGTAGACATTGATCTTCTTCTTCAAAAGGACCTGGAACTGGGTTAGGGTCTGGATAGGTTTGTGGATGATCCAGAAGGTATAAATAACAACGTCCAAATTTATCATAAGCCTCAACTTGGGTAAGAGGTAAAGATTCAGGCATTTCTGTATCAGAATCAGAATCACCTATTTCAAAGATTACTGTAGTACAAGGTTTTGATACAGGACAGGGCATATGGATTTCATTAGGTTTTGGAAAAATGGTAAGGATAGTATTACAACGAAACAAGGGTTTTGTTACAGGGGCTAGCTTAGTCATAAGATTAGGAGTAGAAGCTATACAACTTCCCATAGTCCAATAAAAGTTAGAAAACAAAGCTATTCTTTCTATAGCAGGTTTCCTTAATGTATGCCAATATAAAGCACCAAAACTTTCAATAGTAAGATACCTGGAGTATTTATCATACAGAGTTTCCGCAACAGTAGCATAGTTTGAAGCTTTCATTTTCTCATAGTGCCATTCAAGATCAAACCAGCAAGTCTCATTGTTCAGATGCTAGTGTGGCCATTCGGGATCAAACTGAAAATTGTTATCTTGGCAATTCTGTGGTGGCATTGGAAGAGGGATATCTGCATCAAAAAGTCCTTCAAAGCTAGAGGCTGTGATACCATTATGGGGGTGTGACTCACGAGCCACTACAAGCATACATAGAGCTTGCCTCAAGTTTGCATGAAACCTAATTGGAGAATCAAAGCGTAAACAGGATGTTTGACGGGACATTCCGGAAGACTCAGCAAGCCATAGTAAATCCATGATATGGAAAATGCAGCTCAACATCAATAGCGTGCTTTCTCTCTTTGGTGCTTCTTAGGACGGAGCATAGCGTACGGACTGTTCCTAGCTAAATCTCTCAGATGATTGTCAATAACCTTTCTTGACTTAGGTTCCTGGTTGGGTACACCTAATCAAGAGACAAATCGGTGCAACCAGGCGGAACACAAGAACACAACACTCATAGCAGAATAAAAGCCAATATGTAGGAAGTGATTTTAAGTAGAGTGGATAAACAGATGCATAAATCGTTCAGCAAAGTATAGCAGAATTGCAGTAAGATAACATAACAACATTATAACAAGAGCTATGATCATCAAACAGTGATGAACATCATCTTTACTCATTTTTACACACTCACAGACTCATGGATTGCAACAAACAAGAAAACTAGGAAACTTGCAAACTTGCAGACTCTAGTAGAGACTAGTATAATAGACTCCATTTTTTTCCCATAACACTTCTTGTACATGCTCTATACAGAAGGGGGAGCCTCTTATTTATAGTTGGAGAGGCCATTACAAGACAAAGGAGAAGGAATATATTCCTTCTCATGACTTGACATTCTTATCTACAAGTTTACATCTTCATCCTTATCTCTTCGCACCTTAGTTGATCGCCTTAAGTATCGCCTTGTGTATGCTACAGATTTTGGCACATGTCTTTTGGCAATCGTCACAATCCTTGATGAGTTTGGATAACTCTGACAGGATGGTAGCTAGAGATGTTGACACTTCTTCTAGCGGCAAAACTTGCTTGGGCATTAGTTGCTCATTTTCATACCAAGATATTTGATCAAAGAGATTAATTTGCTGAAAAGCAACACATAATTTAGATTCCCATTGATTAGTACTAATCAGTCTGTTGAGGTAACAGTGGGCATTATCATTAGCAAATAATGGTCTTCTAGTGATGAGAAGATTATCTAGAACTTCCATTTGTTGGAGATGACCAAGGATCTTGGGTTCCAATCTACTCCATCGTAGATTGTTGATTAGGCAATCAATTTGTCCTGCCATGTTGATAAAGAAATCAACTGTTGGATACTGCTTACTAGTACTCATAGCAGATTCCTACGGAAAATACTTAGTAATTGATCTACACCATTTAACCCTTTCTTCAAGAGTTAAAAGTGGCCAAGCAATCCAATCTTCTTGATCTTGTAAGGGATTCTGGGATGAACTAGTTTCTTCAGGAAAATTTTGCATCATCTTGATTTGTGGTTTAAGTTCTCTAGTGAGGGCATCAGGTAAGAAATTAACCAGACCAGGAATTCTTTCAATAGAAAACTTATATTGTGCTAACAGAAATTGCCACCAAGAAAAATGCTGAAGCTTTGAAGATGGCGTAATCTTCCTTTTGAGTAAAGCAGCCAGATTTGCTGAATCTGTTCTTAATATGAAGGGATCTTCAACTAAATAAATATGAAACTTTTCTAATACTCTGATAGCAACTAAAATTTCTTTTTCTGCTAGCCAATAATTTAACTCATGCTTTTGAAACGTACCTGAAGCATATGCACAAATTTCTTCATGATTCTTCGCTTCTTTTCGTAAGAGAACTGTAGCCCATGCATCATAACTTGCATCAGTATTTAATACAAAAGGACCCTTTAAGATTGGTGTCAACGACAATAATTGTTGACATTCCTTTGTTAGTTGAATAACTTCAGCTGAAGCCTTGCTTGTCCATATGAAAGGAGTTTGGTTTTTACACCAACGAATCTCTGTTGTTTTATCACTAAATTTTTCAATATGCTTTGAAACATAATTCACGTAGCCTAAAAACTGTAAACACTGATCTTTACTTTTTAATTTATCTAGAAACTATACAATCTTCTGAAGAACATGAGGTTGCATATATATATTTCCATTTTTTAGCTGAACACCTAAGAATTTAATTTCTCTTTTTTTGATTTGAAACTTCTTTGGATCCTTGGATAAACCTATTCCATGCCTTTTGCAGAGTTTAGCAAATTGTGATAAATGATTCACATGATCTGAAATAGTATCAGAAAATATTAAGAAATCATCAATATAATTTGCAATAAAGTCTTGATATTTGCCAAATACTGAATCCATTCTATGCTGAAACTGAGATGGGGCATTTTTTAAACCAAAAGGCATTACTGTCCATTCGAACAATCCTTGAGGTGTACTAAAAGCTGTTTTATGCTGATCTTCTTCAGCTATCTTGATTTGGTGATATCCGGACTTACAATCAAACTTACTGAAGTATGATTTTGTTGCAACTTTCTGAATCAAACTATCTTTATTTGGTAGAGGCCATTTAATACCAATGGTAACCGCATTCAGGGGAATGTAATTAATTACCATTCTAGCTTTTCATCTCTTGATTTCTGCATGATTTCTGACAATAAAACTTGAATAGGAATAGTTAGACTGAGATGTCTGAATCAAACCTTTCTTTAGAAACTCATCTAATTTTTTACCAATTTCTTCGGTGTCCATTGGATTTAATAATATCTACTGGATTTGTACAGGAATATTATGTACTGTAGGAATATAGGCTACTGGACTATGTTGATCCCAAAATTCTAATGGATGATCACAGCAGCATTTTAATAATTCATGAAAGCTTGGAACTAACTGATCTTCTTCTGTTGTTAGATCTATCTGAGCTTTCTTTAACTATTTTATACCTTTATACTTTGCACTTGCTATTTCTTCCATTTCAAACTGTGAAACAATTTTGGAAATACTTGGATTTTGATTAATGTGCTTGATTTGAGGATGTTTGCTTTTGTGTAACTAAGCAGGGATTCTTGCAACTATTATCTTTAGTCTTGAATCTTGGAAAGGAGAAGAACAAACTACCATTTCTTGACCAATAGTATAAGGACTAATACTATCCATGAAATGTGCACCAAGTCCAATATCAAAACCACTATCTGAAACTTGCACAAAATTGGTTGTGCCTACATATTCATCATTTAGAGATATTGAAATATTAAATGCAAAATGAGATAAAGTTCTTGTTCCATTCATAGTCTTTAATTTGACTGGTTTTGTATTTTCTTCCCATTTTTCAAGAACATCCTTATGACAAAAATTTAATGTAGCACCAGTATCAACAAATGCTTGATATTTTCGCCATTTTTTATCTCCATCTACTGCTAGCTTGATTGGAATAAGAAGAACACTTTGTAAGGACAATAAGTGTTTTATCTGATGTTGTATTTTGGGGTCTATCTTTCGTTTAGCAAGTCTAGCTGACTCAACTTCTTTCCTAATGGGAAACTTTTTAACATAAGCAGTAATAAGGAATTTTGGTACCTTTTGAATAACTTTTGAAGGAGGCTCATCATCTGACGATGAATCTGGTTCTGTACCAGCTTTAGGTAGAGTTTCCTTGCATCCGAATGTCGAAGAGACACTTGGATCTTTGTTAGCTTCTTCTATGTCCCACTTATGTTCATTATCAGATAAGTCTAAAATGTTAGCTTCTGCATCTAATGATCTTTCCAATTCTTCCCAACTTTCTTCATTAATAGGACTCAGATATGGGGGATCATCATCATTAAGAGAAATATTAGATAACCATTCTTCATTACAAATATTTAAATCTAAAACACCTTGCATCATGTTGCTTTGTCCTTTGGCTTCTTCAGGTTTTGACATAGATGTGCAACTTAAAGTATCTGTTTCAGTCTCAATTTCTACTTCAAAACAATCATCGGAGCAATCATCAGGTTCATCAACCAATTCATAATTAGGATTGTTTTCGAAGAAAGCTTTGATCTTTGCACTACTCTTGGGTCATTTGTCAGGACATTCATATGCATAATGACCTTGTCTTTTACATGTATAACATGTAACAGATCTTCGGCCTTTTGGGCCTTTCCTTTTTCTAGCAAAGAACCTTGGCTGTCGGCTTTGAATAAAGCGTGCGAAACTTTGGAAGCTGGACTAATCTGCATTTGAACTTTCTCCTTTTTTCTGGAGCTCTAGCAGGAGGTCCAAAAGAATCAACACCATCAAGGTTATAGCATACTTCTACACTAGGTAATAATCTTTGCAAAGAAACATTATAACGTGCACACTGTAATTCTTGTCTAACCATATGTACTACATCAGGAAAATAAGTTAAACTGATATCTATTTTCTTTTCAAGAGCTTTATATAAAACTATCTGGCCTAATTTTGCCAGTAAACTTCCTAGATATAGGAAATTTATCATATGATCTCTATGTAAAGCAAGTCTGTATACTTCATTACTGTATTCTACACTAAACTGTTCAAAATATCTTAAATCTGTTAACTTTCTCTAACTGAGTGGAAAATTATCTTTAAGTCTTAATTTTGAGAACAAATCAACAGTAAATTCTATAACTAGTGCAACAAAGACGCCATGCAAACCTGTTTGCAGTAACTGTTCTTGTCGCTCAGTAGTAGCACTTTCCCACCAATGTCTAATTTTTCCAGCAGCTCTGGTAAATGCACCAATAATGGTTGTTCTTTAATTGAGGGCTAATAAATGCATAGCAACTCTTAGTTGATCAACCCATAATCTTAATGCATGCAAAACTTCTTTAGGAGGTAGATAATCAATATCTATTACTGGAATCGATGAATTCGACCATTGTTGGAATGCTGAAAAAGTTGGAGGTGGATTAACTGGAGGTCGTTGCCACATACGAGTAGGTTGTCATCGAGCCATCATCATTCTTTGTTCATAAGGAATATCTGATGGATCTTCTTTTGGATCTGTCTTTGGAGAAGCTTCAGATTCTAGCGGTGCAGTAAGTTCTATGCTTATTGCAGGTTTTTTACCTTTCTTCTTTGTGATTAGACACTTGATCTTATCTAATAGAGCTTTATCTCGAGCATCAATACGAATGGTAGCCTTTTCTGGTGGCTTTGGAGGATCTTTGTTGGGAGAAGGTAGTCTCATCTGATTTTCAATAGTGAAAATCTCATTAAACTTTACCAATTGCTCTTGAGAGGTTGTAGCCAGTCGTTGTCTTCTATTTTTTGCTTCATCATGATCCTTTTGAATTTTCTTGTAAGCTTGTAAATGTATGCACATTTCTTTTGATAATTCTCCTACTCCATCATTGATCTTTTCAATCTTTTCTTCAATTACATCTAATTGATTTTCGACCTTCTGGATATGTTGAGAAGCATAAGATGTCCAATGGAGTAGATAATTTAATTGCTTGATCTCTGATTGCTGTTCTGAAGAACTGCTAACATTATGTTCTAATAAATAACTGCAGTCTACTCTACTTTGAGGTGGATCTATTTTAAATGCCGTTGTTGAATATGCACCTAAAGGCGGCCATCTACCTCCAGATAAAAACCTTTTATCTCCAACTTGTTTGTACGAAGTTTGTTGGAACATAGCAATTCTGTGTTGAAACATATAAAGAGTTCCTCTTGTATCAAAGTTTGGAGAAGTAGATCCTTCTGCTTCTTTTGATGAGTTGTCCTTTTCGGCTAACTTTCTTGGAGGTAAAACTACAGGTACTGCTTCAAGTGTAATAACAGCTGATCGACCAAATTGTTGGATGAGATATTGACTCCATCTCATCTTTGACTTTTCATATGTCTTAAACTCTTGCTCTTGTAAGAGAGCCTGTATCTGAGGAAAAGAATTAACATAACCAAGGACATTAATACTTTTACCACATTGCAATAAATTCTAACTTCCCTTTGGGAACTGAACTCCCCATTTGAGCTTGTGATTCATCAGAATAGTATTAGATAACTTAAAAGTTCCACGTGAGGCAACCGCTGCATAAACTGAACCTGGTAGTAATTCAACACATGAATTTCAATACAGATTAGTAAGGCACTTGTAATAAAATCATTTGCTAAATCCAGTTGATGTTGTACTACACATAGTGCATCAGCATCAAGAGTTCCTTGAAATTGACATATTTTTGCCTTTTCCCAAGCGATTTCTGGGTTGGTTCGAAGACCATCACCAATTACTCTGCTATCAAGTAATGTAACCACATATTCAGCTTTAATATCATAATTAAACTTTGGACTAACTAATATGTCGAGTTGTCCGATATGAATGTAATTGTGCCCTTGAGATTTCTATTTTTCTACTTCATATTCTGTGAATAGAGGAAGAAAGAATGGCCTGATGCCTTTTCCTTTGATGTCTAAAATTGCTTCAGATTGCTTATTAGAGGTAGACATCCTTGTAGAGAATGTGTTAGCAAACTTATAAATCGCATCTTTAGGAATCTGAGGAAACTGTAAGTATTTATGCTCACCAATAATGAAGGATTTCTTTTTCTACATTGCTTCGGCAAAAGGAAGAATCTCCTTTTGGGACTGCAATAATTCCTCACCTTCTTTTTCTGTTACTTCTTTAATTTGTACAGAATTAGATCGAAACATTGCTAGTTGAGGGACAATTTCAGCATCAGACTCAATATAATCATTCAAATAGTTAATATATTCATTATCAGGATCTGGATTTTCATCAGGAATTGGATTTACAACAAGAATTTCAACATCATTTTCACCATATGCTTCTATACCTTCTACTTCATCATAGTGTAACATAATTTCATCCATATAAATAATGCAAGTTATGATGCATGGGCTGCAGTTCTCTTATGAAAAGAAGCGAAGAATCATGAAGAAATTTGTGCATATGCTTTAGGTACGTTTCAAAAGCATGAGTGAAATTATTGGCCAGCAGAAAAAGAAATTTTAGCTACTATCAGAGGATTAGAAAAGTTTCATATTTATTTAGTTGAAGATCCCTTCATATTAAGAACGGATTCAGCAAATCTGGCTGCTTTACTCAGAAGGAAGATTACGCCATCTCCAAAGCTTCAACGTTTTGCTTGGTGGCAATTTCTGTTAGCACAATATAAGTTTTCTATTGAAAGAATTCCGGATATGATGTATAGCACATTCGTAATGAATAAAGAGACTTGAAAACATGTGAGGAAGGGGCTAAAACAACATCTTCTCATTAATCCATTTAAAACAAATTAGATAAAATTCTTATTTAACTTATGATATTTTAATTTTAATGAAAGAAATAACATTACATGGCTTTTTTTCTAATATACATGTTTTTCTATGATAAATTTGGCACTTAATCACTTTAAACATTAAAAACTAAAGTTCATACCTTCTCCAAAGCTTGAAACCACAACAAGGACAATAATTAAATGTTGAACATGATGAGTCCAAGTGCATGCTATAACCAAAAAATTTCATATGGATCCATATGTTCATAATACATCATTAAAATTTGTGTTCTAGTCCTTTCTATGCTTGTTGATGGTATGAGTTAAGATCCTAGTGATCTCTCTGTTAGTAACTTTGGTTTGGACATTAGCTTGGGAATGGTAAGGTGTGGTTAGTTTTTGGTCCACCAATAAGTTCTACATGAATCTTTTAAATGTTTCACCTATAAAGTGTGTTCCATTGTCTAAGATTAATATGCATGACATGTCAAATATATTTACCACATATTTCTCAAATAATTTTATAGTAGTTTGTATAGTATAATCAATGATTATAGTTACTTTTATCTAGCTTGTGAAATAGTCTATAGAAATGATGATGTAAGCTTTCCCATTTGATGCAGAGGTGATAAAATTAATAAATTTAATTTTCCAAAGATCAAATATTTTCCATGATTAGAACCACTACTATGGTTTATTGAAGTGAGTTGTTATTTCATCATTCCTTTGATGGTTTTCATAAGATGTAGTAAAGTACCATGAATTTCTAAAAGGTATGGGGAAGAAATATCTAGCCATAAGAAATTTTATGGTTGTTCATCTTCTTATGTATTGGCCAATTCAAGGCCTTTCGTGTGCATCTTAAAGAACCCTTAATTGGTTCTCCTATAATATATACCAACATACTAGATCAACTATATGAATTTTATAAAAGTTTTTCTCTATTTATATGAAGTGATTGGCCTAATGGAGAAACTACTATGGCCTATGCTTATCTCATTTATTGGAAACCTTTTGCTCATTCAAGTAAGTGAGGTAGTCAAAAAATTTAGTGGTTCTTAATGGATACACTACAATAGCCCAAGCAAATAAAGGTTGATGTAGGAATTGATTATATAAGGATTCTTCATCAATATTATCATCCAACAATATTTGAGATGGATGATTTGCAATAACATTTTTAGTTTCCTTCTTATCAATCATTGTAATATTGAATTCATGTAGGATCATCATTCATAGAATAATGTGAGGACTTACCATTAGTTTATTTATTGAGAAACAAATGATGCTATAATCAGTGATTGATTGTAGGATATTCTAGCATGTAGTGATTAAAATTTTTAAGTGCATACATCACTAATGAGTATCTTTTTTTATTGTGTAATTTAGTTGTGCACCTATGGTACTTCTACTTTTATAGTAGATATAAGAAGAATATTTTTTAAACATCTAAGTATGTAAGCAGAATCCTCACAACATAGTTTAATTCATTGATCATTATATGAAAAGGATTGAACTAGTCTAGTCCTCATAGAATGGAACTTTCCATGAGCCTTTGCTTAAGGAGCTCAAAATTATTTTTCACATTCTTTTATCTAGATGACTAGTCCATCTTTCTTTGTTAGTTCAACTAATAACTTAGAGATCTTAAAAAAAATTCTTAAGGAAGCATTTGTAGAAGATAGTATGTCCAAGGAAGAACCTCACATATTTTACTATTTGAGACCTCTATATGATTCCTTGGATCTCTTTGATTTTTTCTAGGTCCATCTTAATAGTTTTCTTAATATTTAATGCCATAAGATAATATCCTCCTAGATCATTAAGTAACTCTTTTACTGGTTAATTTTAATATTGATGTTAATGCATCTCTTAAGTTCTTACTTTAATCAATCTAGTGCTTGTTTATAATTTGAGTTACAGGTGAATAAAGTCATTTATGGAGACTTTCATACCATTGTTAATTTTTTTCTAAAAGATACTAAGGATTATAGAATGAAAGATTATTGGGGCATTGCATAGGCCATAAGACATTGTCTTATATGCAAAAGATCCCTATGGATTTATAAAGTTTTTATTGGCCTAGTCTTCAAAAGAAATTTGGATTTGATCATAGTCACTATAATCATCCAAAACACTACAACATCCAATACTAGATCAACAAATGAGAATGGAAATTTATCTTTGAATGTTACTATGTTCAATAGCTTGAAGTTAATGCAAAATTTCCACTTGCATAATCATTGTTGAGCCACTTACTATCTACTACATGATAAATTAATCCTTTCTTTAGTATGCTCTTAATTGCTTTCTTGACTACCTCTTTGGGATTCAATTTGTACTATGGTTGACACATGGGCTTCATGAAAAGATATATGTATATGCAATGTTGGCATTTATGTAGACCAATGCCTATGATCTCATCATAAGACTAGGCAAAGGCTATTGATCATTTATTGATCATGTCATATCTCCATTCCCAAATGATGTTGCTACCTAATGAAGATGGTGTCTCTTCATAACAAGTGTTATTATTATCTTAACAAGACCAAAAAGGGTAGTTGTGAGTACAACTCGAAAGGGCATGTTGTAATACTGGACATGTCTCTTTAGGTAATCTTTGGGGGTTTGGCCTAAGGCATTTATACTTGGGGTTAGAGGTCATGCCAACATGGAATGANAGGCATTTATACTTGGGGTTAGAGGTCATGCCAACATGGAATGGCAAAGCTGCTACAAGCAAGTCATGGGGTGGTGGAGTTGGTATATGCAAGTCACAGGAAGCCAAGTGAAGCAAGATAGGAAGTGGACCATCCCTTCTAGTCAGGTTATAGGCCTAACCATGGTGGTAGTGTTAGATTGCCTCTAAGGGATAGATGTCAAAGGAAGAAAGCCCCAAGGAACACTCTCAAAGCACGAGCTGGACATGCTATTATATATGAATAAAGCATTCGTTTCTTTCTCTTTTTGCATTTCTCCTATTATTTCCTTCATACATAATGTTGAATATCACTTATATTTCGTATTTGGTATATTTTCTTTGTACGCGTAATGTCTAATATATTGTATATTTGATGTTTTCCATGACATCCAGGGATGGGATGTCATAGATCACCATTAATAACTTTTGCTTCTACTACTATATGAGATGGGCATTAATGATTATAATAAGTATAGTAATGTTTTTAGCTATATTAGTTCTAGTAATAATTCTTTAAGAATTTGCAACTCCTCCTAGTCAATGTTTTTTCCTTGAAGGTGCTCTACATGGAAGAGTTGATGTCATACTATTTCTGTCTTATTTAACTTTTCTACATAATATATGGTGAGCTTCCCTATTGCTTCCATGTAAATTTGGAACTTGTAGCTATAATTTTCCATCAATCACTAGTTTTCTTCGTACTTAGTAGTTGTTGCATACATATACTTTTACACACACCTCTTTTGTATACTTGTTACATGTTGGAATTTTTGTCTATTTGACACTTCATACTCTCTATATACAATTTCAACTCATGTTATTATATGTCATGCATGAAACATGTTGCTTCTCCATAATGTTGTGCTTATTTTCCTTGGTAATATTCAAGAAACATTTGCTTATGTTGAGCTTAGAATCAATAGTGCTAAGCCATGTTCTTCTCATAAAGGATCATCACCAATAGGCCTAATGCTCATCTTGCCTTTTGCAAGGATTAGATAATAGTCCTAGCAATGCAATTATTTATTTGAGCTAGTTTGTGTAGGCCTCTAGATGATATATTAATTCTAACAAATGTAAGATTTAAAATTTTAGAACTACTACATTTATTTTTAAATCTTTTGCAATATGATACAACTACAAGAAGATAAGCTTCCTACCAAATATCTAGGAATTTCCCCCTTTTTTTCTTCTTTTTGGTCAAATAAAGATTTCTTCTTTTTTTCTTTTTGCAACATCATTTATAAGCCTTCCATGATGCCTGTGCATGGAACAACATTGAGAATGTGTGGCAAAGGCTTAAGCTCTTATCTATGACACTCATTGGCTAAGCAAAATTATGTTATAGGTATTTAAAACCAAATTCAATTCACCGTTGGCCTACAATGGTAAAACTCTTCAATGAAAGATATCATACCTATGCAAGAGTGTTAGCCTTGAGGAGACAAATCCAAGAGTGAAAACAAGGGAAACATGAACTATTAGACATGACCTCAAAAAGATATTACTTGTTGTTAAACAAATGCCCAAGCCATGTGTTCTCCAAGGAAAGGCTAATGTGTCACATCATGGATGGGCTCCATAATGAAACAAGGGAGACCCTAGGGATGTATGCCCTAGGTCAACTATATGAACTATGAACCCACCAATTCCAAGAGCTTATTAAGCAAGTAGCAAAAGAAGAAGGAGAAATAGCTAAATGGGAGAACATTCAAAAATCTCAACAGGACCAAACTCTTAAAGTAACAAGGATCCATAATTATGAAGAGGAGAAATCAACTCACCTTGAGGAGGTGGAACCATCCCCATCTTTGCCAATACTAAAATCACTAGATGAAATCAAGGCAAAGATCAATAATATGACATAGTGGATATAGGAAAAATGTGGAGAATATGCAAACATTATTAGAGGGAAAACCATGCAAGACAACTCTATTAGCCACAACAAATAGAGGATACCAAACCTAGAAATAGGACAGAACACCATTTGACAATCTAAAAGAAGGGCTAATGAAGATAAGGATAGGGGCTCAACTACAAATCATAAGTATCAATGCGATGTTTGCTTGTACGATCACCCAAAATTCCAATGCCCAATCTTGTCACACCTACATGAGCATTAAGGAAGAATGTTACATCCAGATTTTGTACAAAAATATTTTGTTCAACCATAGTGGTAGAACCCGTAGTTGTGGGGGAGGCCATTGCCAAACTAGCCATACCCTTTGTACAACTTAAAACCAAGTGCATATTATGTTCAACATCTTATTTCTCCAACTAGATCAACATCCTCTTCTTCACCTCATCGTTATAATTCCCCTAAGTATCATCAACCCATGTCCTCTCCCACGGGATCACCACCTCTTATTTTTTACACTTCTCCTTACTCTCAATATTCTCATCCTTTACCTCCTTTTGCATCTCCATTGTAGTATCAAAAGGTTTTGCACCACAACACCAATCTACAAATATTACTTGTGCTACTACTGTTAATAGTAGTGGGAGTCCTCCACATCATCGAAAGCATCTTTTCTTTAGGCATGGTCGTAGAAAGAGACAACACAGCTCTGAAACCATTGCATCTTCCAACTCAGCACAAGCACAACACTATGATGTACCTTCCTCTTCAAACTCAATTCCTCTTGTTACCTTATCCAGGCCACCAATTAACACTTCAACAACCATGTGACCCAATGAATATAACAACATGAGAAGACATATTGATCCTTGCATACCATCTTATGGTCATGGATGTCATAGTGGATCAACATCTTATCACCTGACCACATCTTATAATCTGCCCCACTGTGCCTACTTTAATCAAGTGTGTGAACCCTATTTTGGGTACATTCCTACCACCACATCAAAAGACACTTAGTGGTTTGGATATGACTGGACCCCAATATTTTTGAGATGCATGGATCCTATCTTTTCATTTATTAATTTGCACCATGATCAAAGGTTTAGTCATGGAGGATACCCCCATTCTAACAAGAAAAATTAGTAAATGTTTTTCCTTTTCTTTAGTTTTATGATTTTTTTTTCAATTCTTTGTTTTCTAATTTTTCATTTTTTTAATTTGTCATTTTATCTTTTTGAGAGTAATCCCATCTATGAATCAAATACTCATGTGACCAGTTGGTTGAGATGTTGTTCTATGCTATTGAGTCACAAGTGACTAATTATTTGGATAGTGAGCCCAAAACATCCATCCACCCATTCTATTAATAAGAGGTTCTTAGTTTGGATATGATGATCTTCTTGTTATCATGAAAACTTAAAGTATCTTTGTACCCATTGTGCCCAGAACAAAAAGTGATGAACTAAGAGGGAATGACAAGGGTGTGACATCAAGGGGACTTGTGGATTCTTTTTGGTAACATTTCTATGTGCTATCATGCAGCTTGGTTGTATGAAGATCCGTGTAGATCTAACGAGAGATGGAAGTAAGAGTTGTAATAAAGGCACCCAATAAAGGAACTCAATGTTGTTCTTGGTGGGGGGGGGGGGGGGGGGGTTCCATTGGAAAGACATGCATCCATGCCTAAACATTGGTAACTTCTTCGGATCACCTTTGGGAAAGACCAAGTGCAAGAGTGGCTAGAAGAAGAAAAAGAAAATGAAAGAAGAGAAAAAGAAAAGAAAAGCTCAAGAAAAATTTGCCACAAACAAATTCAAATCACTTCTCCCTTACATAAAATGCCAAATGATCATACACCTTGCTATCATGATGCTCTTATAATTTTCTATCATTGGGATGCAATAATGCGATGTCACTAATTACAGGTATGGACTTGGTTTTGAACTTGGAGAGAAAGGCTAATGGTACTTTAATCACACACAACATTTAGGATTCATTGTGCCTAGGGTAAGTTACCTCACATTCCAATCTTTGTAATCCCTTTTACAGTTCGTCCCATCTCATCGTCTAAGTGCTTCTAACTTATGTCTTGTGTGGCATAGACTTCATACCTCATCATAGTGGTATTTAACATGTGTTTGTTTTGTTGCATAGGCGCATATTGCATTTAACCCTTCTAGTGCCTATGGACATTTAAAGGCATGGTTACAAAAGGGCATGGTAGGTTGGAACTTGCTTTGGGGAGGATCCACTTGTGTGACTTTTGTAATTTGTACTTGTTGCATACCACTATATCATCTTCTAGCCTCTAAGTACTCCATTGCCAAATCTATTCTTTCCTTTGTCATCATTTTAACCAAATATTCCTTAGAACCACTACATGTCCTTTTTCCTAACCCTTTTGAAAGAACTTCATTATATAACTCCACTCCATTACACTTTTGGTGCCTTAATTTCTACTTGACATTATCCCAAACCTTTCAAATTTACCACAAATCCTTCATTTTTTTGCTGTAAAAACTAGAAAAATCATCACTTTTACTAAGTACCCTATCTTGGATAGGATGCGATATCGGGTACTCGGTATCAGGTCTGACACAATAGCGAGTATGTGCTATCATGTACGCGATATCACATCTATAAAAAGTATCTATATGGGGTCCCCATGTGCTACAAAGTCATTTTTCACAATTGATGTGGGGGAGTTGTTCAAATTTTCTTCCATGATTTTTAGTGATTTAAGAGTCTAAAATTCAACTACCAATATTTTACTCTTTGATGCTTTGATCTCTTTTCTGATTGAACCTAATTAAACCTCGAGTGTTTAACTTAGTCGTGGGGGAGGGGTACAGTAGAATTTGTGTGTAACTTTTTTGAAATTTACTATCGCCTAAAGGATATCATAGGGGTAAGTACTATTAGGAAATATTAAAAAATCATGCTAGATTTATTTTCTTCCTTCACCAAAATCATTTAAATTATTAATAGAGTCACCTAAGCAGATTAGGCCCAACATTAAAACTTTTTAGGGGAACTTCCTTAAAAAATTTCTAACTCTAAAATCACACTAAGTAAAGAATTTAACATTTATTAAAGGCAATGAGTAAGGTATGAGATAATTAAACTTCTTTAAATAACCTTATTAACAATTGATATTTGTATGATTATAGATGGCCCCTAAACAAGGACAACTGGAAAGACCTTCTTAAGGTGCAGCCAAACACTTGAGAAGAGGTAAAGGCCAAGGACCTCATGTTGAACATACAAAATAGGAGGCACAATCATTCAACATCCATTAAGAAACCCTTGTCACTATATAATCTGGTCAAGTAGAAAGTAGAGAGGTCAAGGCACTAGAATAAGGAAAACACCTCATGTTATCCCTAGAATGTATTCAAGCCCTTCGGGAAAGCTCCACATCCACTACCGTGATTGTGAAACTTAATTTTTGGCATTTTACCAAATTTGCCCCTAAACTAGTCAAAGATCTACTTAAGGGATCTCCGCTATGGCCTATCCTCTCGAAGAGTGGAGAATGGTATTTGGGTGAAACCTATCAATTTTGGCACAATAAAGAAGAAGGTACCATCATTGATATTGCTGAAATTTTAGTTGATTTCTCCACAAAGGCCATTGCAGAAGTTCTTAATCTTCCAAATATAGGGCCTATCACTACAAGATTACTGATCATCGATAAGCCATCTCAAGGCCATCGTAGAGATGGTTAGTTGGGAAGATTGAGAGGAGGCCAATTTCTTCAAGGTGAGCGATGATGCTATAAAACCCACTAGATCAATTAATCCTAAAAGGGGTGAGGTCTCAATTAAAATAGGAGGAGGGGAATAACATTGGTCACAACAGATCTCTGGAAATGCTACATCATTCCAAGTACAATTAGAAATTAGTGAAGGTGCCGCAGTGGTGGTCATGTAACACCAAGATATAGTTGGAGCAGTAGAGGTCATTGTGAACCACATTAAAGAATCATTTAATGTCCCTATTGTGCCATTGGTAGATTTCACAAGAGCATGTGATGCTCAAGTTCTGGTCGGTACCTCAATGACTCCTGCAAAACATGAGGATGCTTTGGATTGCTTGTTGTAAATAGGATAAGTAATGATGGCCTTGTTTGACATCCCCCAAGTTGTCATAGTAGCACAATCATACCTCATTTCCGCTAAAGGAAAGCTAATCATGGCTAAGGTTAGGGCTGAACACACAAAAGATGAGTTACAAAGACTCTAAGAAAAGTTCATTACCCTACAAGCTAAATAGCAGGATCCATCCCAACTTGTTGCAACCAATCAATTAGAATCATTTAGGATAGAGAAGTTAAATAAATTGTTACTGGAGAATAAAATGGTGGCAATGGAAAAAAGAAAAAGGTGATTGGGATGCTTCAAAAGCACAAGCTTAGACATATGCACATGTGAAAACTCTCAAGACCTTATAAGAAGAGAATAAACTCCTTGCTGCTAAGAATCTTTGGTTGATGAGAATTGAAAAATAGAAGAATTTTCTCAAGGAAAATTTTTAGTAAATGAAAGAACAACTAATAAGAGTCAACCAAGATATAAGTTTCTTAGCTAGAAAGAACAAAACCGTCTTAATGCAGAATGTACGTGTCATTCGATAGAAGAAAATCATTGAAATAAGTCTATGGAAAAATGAGGCTAAGAGGCATGAAAAATTAAAGGAGCATTTTCGTGACCAGGTGGAGATGTATAAGGAGATCATCGAAAAAGAGATCCATATGACTAAGGACCACATTAATTATTTCAGTGCTCAACACATTGATTGGCGAGCCATACTGGATACTTATGCCTTTGTCCATCAAGCAGAATTAAAAAGCCAGGACTTGTAGATCTAGGATCTTATAGAATACATAGAGTTGGCAAATCTATGGTATGCCAACTTGGCCATGTTAATAGCAAGGTGCCCAGGAACTAAGCTAGAGAAGTAGATAGTTGCCACCTATGCTAAATATGAGACAAATTTTGTAGAACACAAGAAGATATTACAAAGGCTAGAGGTAGTAGACTCTAAACTAGAGGTGGTAAAGGCTAGCTACTAAGGCCAAAATGACATAGCAATATAATTTTCTTGATAACATATAGATTATCAGGAATTTAGAGACAAAGCTAGAGCCTATGAGGAGGAATGACAACTATTTGTAGCATGGTATGTCAAAGGGAATCAAATGTTTCTGCAATTACTGTGTCCACGGGAAGTCCCAATTGCATCAAACATTGGAACATCAGCATGGATGACACATGATCCTTGGATAGAGGAGGAAAAAATTTAGTTGCTCCTTCAAAAGTATGCATTTTAGAAGCCTGGATCACAGGATAAAGGAAAGAAGCCCATGGAGGAACCACCATCACCAAGAACGACATGAGTTCCAAAAAATTTTGTATTTTGTGTTAGTGTCTAGATTTTGTTTTTTCTAGTCCCACACTATAGAATGAAATAATCCATAGTCATTCAATAATCCAATATCTATCGACTATTGTAATCAAATGAACTTTTTCCTCATTTTGTTTGACTCAAGGATGAGTTTTTATTTAGTTGTGGGGGTATGATGAATTATGTTGTAAGGCCTCAATATCGAGTACGTGATATTATAGCTTGGATATGATATCATATACACGATATCGTGATTCCTATGTTAGCTTATAAATGTAGCATTCAGGTGCACAATGAAGGAGTCTTTTATCAGTTTTGGAGTCAGTCCTTTTTATCTATTTTTAGTTAGTTTTTGGTTCTTTCCCAAGTGCATGCATGTAGTGTGATGCTTGTAATTGTACAGAACCTTTGTTTGAGTGTGACGTACTTGGACACACATATGATTAACAATAAAGATTGAGATTACTCCATCATTACAATGTTCACTTAGCTTTTAATTTATTTTAATTATTTATCATTTATTATTATTTTCTTAGTTAATATTTATTTTATTATCATTTACTATTCCTGTTGTCACGTGGAATGAGTACACCTTAATCATGAACATTTAAGTGTAACTACGTGGTAACCTAGTAGCGTATCAAGTAGTCTTTCAAGTGATGTGTGTTTGGTAATCCTAGAAGTAGTACACAAAGTCCATGATGTGTGCAAATGATTAAGGATGGATGCTCATAACACTTAGGCTAGCTTAGATCTTATTTCCTATCATTCATTAGCTTAATTAAGTTATCTCTTATTATCCTTAGGAGTATCATAGTAGTAGAAACCACATCATACATCTCACTTTGGACTAAACCATACGTGACAAGCAAATACTAGTCCAAGTGGGAAGATAACAAATTGCGATCAACATATAACTATCTAGGTGCCACAACTAGTCTATCTGTGAAGGTTTACTGGATTGCATGTACATGCTCATATTTGTATGGTTGAGCATAGGGGTACCTCACTACTCATCAACTACTATTATACTTTAGAAATTTATAGAGGAATATAACAATGTCTCAATTATAATTTAAATTTGTAAAATATTTACTAAAACTCCTTGTTAGATTATGGAATAATCACTTGAGTTGTCAAATAATGAGCTAATCACTTAAGCCATCTATCTTTAGCTCATAAAGAGACTTATCATGATAGTCTTTTAAAGTTGTACTGCAAAGCAATCTCTTCTACTAACTGTAGTTTGTAACCTTCTTTGCACATGTGAAAACCATTCAAGATAAATTTTCTTAATAATTTCATCTACACATGCTATCCAAAAATTTTCCTAATAAGAGAATTATTAATTTTTTCTTTTTTAGTCATACCAATCATCTACCTAAGCATTTGTAGCTTTACTACATGCATGCATTGAACTTGTCACTTCTTGATTAGCTAAAATCCCATATCATAATGACTTCAAGTATAATAATAAATCTTTACAACATTTCCTTCAATATAGTAAGAATTCTTTTATGACAAAGTACACTACTAAACTCTTATTACTTCATCTATCCTACTTGAATTCTATTTATCACATCAATGTTCATATCACTATCTTATATACGAGATCCTAAATATATGAACTACTTTATGTAACTTTTTGGTTTTCAATTTTAATCTTCATTACTTACTTTTTTACTAAAATCACACTTGTATTTTTTTGATCTCTAATAATTATCAATCCTTTTGATTATAAGGTTCTTTCTCAAGTCTCCATATTCATAAAGAATATACATCAAAGGATATCATCTTATATATTTTTAGTTATCTCATCCATAGTAATGGTAAACAAATAAGGACTTGGAGTTAATATTTAATGTAACCCTACCTTCATAGAAAAGTTAATAATTTCTCAATAGGTAGTACAAACTCAAAGTCATGAATTAAACATATATTTCTTGATTAGTCTTGATGTATTCAATAGGAACATGTTTCCTCTTTGAAGCTTATCAAATAATCTTTGGAATGACTCTATTGTAAGCTTTTTTTTAAATTTATGAAAAGCATATGAATATTCTTCTTTTTACATTTAACTTTCTTTATAAGTTATCTTAGTAAGAAAATGACTTCAATGGTTGATGTTCCTAGCATAAAACTAAACTTATTCTAGAGATTGTTGATTTTTACCTTAAACATTATTCAATAACTTTTTCCCATACTTTTGTATTGTGAATCATAAACTTGATTATTCTATAGCTTTCACCATTTTGAATATCTTCCTTATTCTTGTAGATAAGTACAATGGTGCTTCTCTTCTAATCATTTGATAGTTTTTCATCCTATATTTTGTTAAATAAATTTATTAATCAAGTGATCCCTTTATCTACAAAAAACTTCCAAATGTCGATAGGAATACCATCTAACATTAGCACTTTATTATTTTGCCTTAATAAGAGTTTTTATGAATTTTAAAAAATATAAATAGTTTGTTATTTCCATGTTATGTAGTCAACTTCATCTCTTGGAAATTCCTTATTAAGTATATTCTCAATCACACTAAAACTTATATTTATAACTAAATTCTTTGATCATCTAACTTAAATCTTAAATCCATTTCTTACCCTCTTTAATTTCTCATAAAATGTATTTAAAAGTATTATGTTTAGTCTTATTAAATTATTGGCACAATCTTTGGTATATTATATTTTTAAATGTCTTTGTATTTATTAATGAGATTATCTTATTAGGTAAGATGTTGCTAGTTCAAGTTACACTTAAGGCATCATTCTACTCATTGATAATTTCTCTAATATATCATGCTCATTATAAGTTCTGAGGTGGACTTACAGTTAAATTATTTTAGTTTTGTAAATCCTTTAGATGAGATATCAAGTGACATTTTTTATCCTTTTGAAAGCCTTAGACATTTAGGTTTCAAGGCAATATATTATGTTTATAGTCAAGGTATGGTTCGGTGAGATCTATTAGAATTTTTGAGTTTACACAAGTATTTCCCTTTTTCTTTTTTTACTTTTCCTTATTGAGATCATGTTCCAAAATCTCTTGAGGATATCAAAACTTTCTTAGACTTGGAAAGATCAATTAGGATATGCATCATTAATCTTAAATTTGACCATGTTTGAAATCACATTTTTAATTTAGGGTGTTGATGAGGACATTACTTGGCCCTTGTGTAAACCTCAATGTATCTTTGATATATATGTGCTTGTGCTATTTTTGTATGTATCTTCTTGCGTTAACCTTTTGATGATGGTTCCAAGGTGTTTTGCCATGTTTGGGACTATTTTGAATTTTGATGAGTATAGGAGGTTCTAGGGGCTATGGGAAATTTTTTGAAGGTGTTTAGAGGTTCCAAACCTCAAAATGAGCATATTTAATTTTGGCCTTACTAGGATAGACGTTTACCCTAATAGTTAGATGTCTAATTTTCATATTAGATGTCTACACACTTTCAAGATGTCTAATCTAAGACATTTAACAAGATTTTAAGATGTCTACTCTAGCATCTTTTCACTTGGGATAGATGTCTATTGTTTCCTTTAGATATCTAATGTAGATTTTAATGGGCATCAAATTAAATGGAAGATTAGAGGAAAAATGAAAGGTCACATCAAAAATCTATAAATAAGAGTCCAAGAAAGAAGACTAATTAGGCTAATCAGAGGAAGCATATTATTCTCAAGGAGAAGAGTAAGAGTGAGAGATTTGAGAAGTCTCTTGGGATTTTGTGCAAGAAGAGAGCTTGTGAAAGAAGAATTGAGTGATAGGTAAGGGTGAGCACTTGAGAGAGGTTAAGTAAATATCTTATAAGTATCTTGTCTTAAGCTTTAGCTCCATTATGAGAAATTTTGGATTAAGAAGAAACAAGTGTGACCTCTAAGATCCTTGGAAGAGGTTTAAGTTAAGCTTGTCTCCTCATCTTTTATGTAATTCTCTGCACAATGAGAGTTTTATTATAAAAAGGGGAATTCTCTCCAATTCATTGTCTTGTTCCTTCTTCTACATTGAATTTTTCTTAGAAAGCTTGTGGAATGGATCATTTTTAGAGTTTATTGAGGTAAGCTTCACATTAGATTAGTATTTAAGCATTTGGTTTTGAGGAATCCACACATATGCATTTGGTTTGGAGGTTTCCATACTTGAATTATTGATCTTCATCAAGCTTTTAAAACAAATTTGAAGAATTTTGAAGCTTTATAGCCACTTAGGGTTTGGAGAATCTAAGATTGGTAAAAATTACTTGAATCTTGCAAGATCAAGTTTCTTTTCTGATATTGAGCATCAATTTATTTGAAAGGCTAGGGTTTGAGGTGAATTGCTTCAAATTTACACTTTTATATTAAAGCTTGATATTTTCTTTGAATGAAAAGAATATTGCTGTGAATATTTTTACATTTGCTTTTCAATATCATTCTTATTGTGTTAAGTTTTACCTTTAGACCTATGAAAGGTATGACTCTTAAGAAGAAGACAAATCAAAAGCTTGGACACAAGCTTCAAGAGCTAAAAGGCTCCTTTAAGAAAATTGTAGATAAGACACAGAAAATTCTTCCCAAACTAAGGACCTACAAGAACCAATATTTTGCAAAAACTTAAAGAAGAAGATATATGAAGAAATTCAAGACGAAATTGAAAAATATTTTTAGGAGAATTGAGAGAATATATTCTAGCCATCAGGGAAAGGAAGAAGATGAAAGATCTCGTGAAGGAGAAATTAAAGAAAAAAGGAGTTTTCAAGTATCTCTTATTGAGAAAGGAAGTTCATTACTTAAAGGTTTCAAAAGAGGGAACATCAAAGGGACTAAGAGATCTTCAAAGTCCAAGATGGTATATTCTATTGATCAAGATGAGTTCCTACCTCATAAGTCATGGGAGGTGAAAGATCAAAGCTAAAGTAGTGACAAAGATCAAGGAATTTCTTCAAGGGAGATCAAAGCCATCACTAGAAGGTATGATACTCATACTTTTTGTAATTTTCCTATACCTTGTGGTAAGGGAAAGGAGACTCTAAGCCAAGTTGAGGCTATCTCATGGGAGATAGAGGATTCTTCTAGCAAAGGTATGTGGAGGAATACTTGCTTTGATGATATTTTTAACGAATCTAAGGTTAAAGCCATGGAGGAGAGTTTACCTTTTGAGTTGGTAACTTCAAAATGGGATGAAGAACTTGTTGATGATTCCTTTAAAGAGAAGAAGCCCTTGGAATTAGGAACTCCTATTTGGGATCTTGAACCTTCAATCTTTGATGAAATTGGATAGCCACATGTTGAAGATCAACTTGAAATAAAGTTGGATGGGAGAAGCCATGAAGAGGTAGGTAGCTATGATCTTTACCTTGAACATGGTAGTAATGTCTCTCATGTTGAAGCTAGTGTGATGAATGCTAGTATTTCACATCAACTTGGTAGTGGTTTGTTCAATGGTAATGGTGGGAATCATAATCATTGTCATGATTGTAATGAGAATGAGAGTCATGTTGTGACTTTGGATGTCATTGTTAGTGAGAGGAAGACTAATAATGGTAATTTTTTTAATGATGGTGCCTATTGGCACAATCATTATGAAAGATCATTATTGATATTGGTGAGAAAATTGATAGTGATAAATTTGATTATCTTGGTTGTGAAATGAATGAGTAGCATGAAGGTAATTCCCATGGTTGTGCTAATGGAGAAAGGAAACTAAGTGGTAGTCTTCGAAACACCAAAGAAGAAGCTGAAGAAGAGGAAAAAGAAGGGAAGAAAGGGTGTTGGGTTAAGAAATCATAATCATTTTGTTTTTTCTTATTTTTCATTTGTTACAAGTATGAGTCATCATGAAGATGCAAGGGAAGCATTCCAAGAAGATGCTCAAATGAAGAAAGCATGGTGGGGCATGAGGACAACCCTCCATGAGTAAGGGAAACTCAAAACTAAACCTTAACTAATACTCATTCTCATGATATTTTTGTTGCATTGTGTTTTGATTATTATGATAGGAGTGATGGCCTTGAGTCATGGGGGCATGATGCCTTCTAGCTTGTGAAAGGTCATTACGCATGACATTTTGAGGATGGGAGAGATGATGAGGACTTCACCTAGCCCTTGTGTAATCATTAATGTATCTTGGATATGTGTGTGTGCTATTTTTATGTGTGTCTTATGTTGATGTTTTGATGATGATTCCAATGTATTTTGCGATGTTTGGTAGTGTTTTGGACTTATTTTGATGAGCTAGGAGGCTTCCAACTTATTTGAATGTGTTAGGAGGTTCTAGACCTCAAAATGAGCATCTTTAATTTTGGCCCTAGCAAGATAGACATTTACCTTGATAGCTAGACATCTAATCTACATATTAGACATCTACACACTTTCAAGATGTCTAATCCAAGATGTCAACTTTGGCATATTTACACTTAGAATATATGTCTACTATTTCCTTTAGATGTCTAATGTAGATTTCAATGGACATAAAATTAAATGGTAGATTCTATGGAAGATGAAAGATCACACCAATAAGCTATAAATAAGAGTCCAAAGGAGAAGACTAATTAGGTTAATTAGAGGAAGAAGGTTAGTCTCAAGGAAAAGAGTAAGAGTGAGAGATTTAAAAAGTCTCTTAAGAGCTTGTGAAAGAAGAATTGAGTGAGAGGGAAGGAAGAGCACTTGAGAGAGGTTAAGAGAATCTCTTATAAGTGTCTTGTCTTGAGCTTTAGCTCCATTTTGAGCTATTGAGGATTGAGAGGAGACATTTGTAACCTCTAAGATCCTTGAAAGAGGTTTGAGTTGAGCTTGGCTCCTCATCTTTTATGTAATTCTCTACATATTGAGAGTTTTCTTATAAAAGATTCTCCAATTCGTTGTCTTGTTATTGCTTCTAAGTTGAATTTTTCTTAGAAAGCTTGTGGAATGGATCCTTTTTGGAGTGTACACTTACTTCTAATGATCATGGGAGAGCCTTATTAAACACCATTGATTTCAAAATTATGTTTCAAGATCTTCACTTAGGAATTGGTAGTAAGGATGTAACTAGAAGAATGAAGTATGCATTGCTATCATGTGATCCTTCCAAATCTCATTACAAGTAGGGGTATTTGTATTGTGTCATAGAACATCTTTATGTAGTTAAAGATATTGTTTGCCCAAAATAATGTTAATAAAATGTAGTAAGATCAATTAATGATAAAATATTTGATCTTATAATCTTGCCATCTACCTAAAAGTCAAATCTTGAAATGTTAGGATCAAAAAGTGTTACATCAGTAGTTTAGTACAATCCTGAATTTTATAAAATGCTTAATATTATCTAGATTATCCCTACACCATCACTAGAAATTAAGCTAATTTTAGAGAACTTGAAATATATGTTCCTTATAGAAGATTATCTTATCTTCAACACTACATTTCTAATGATCAAATAAAAAGTTGGATTGAAGAAGGTTGTTACTAAATGAAAATATGATCTTGCCTAGTTCCATGATAAGGCCATAAAAATTGATCCATTCATAAGTTAGCATCACATATACATGAATCAAAGTATTAAAATTCATAGAATTTTTCATTGACAACTTAATCAAAATATGTGGAATGTTTTAGTTTCTATCATTGAATGGGTAAGTCCAACTATAATCATATCAAAATCGAAAAAAGCTAATGAATGATGAGCTTTTATTGACTATAGGCTCTTAAATTATATAATCTTCAAGGACCATTTCTTGTTATCATTTGTAAACTACGTGCTTGATAACATTATCATGAAACAAAAAAGAAAATACTAATATGAAATCCCTTGGTATATGCTTCCCATTCTTATTTGACATTATTATGGATAAAAGCTAATGTAAGTATGAAACAAGAAACGGTCCTTAGTAAAGTAATATAGTGTAGCAAAATTTTATAATACATACATATGCAATTAAATAAAATTTATTTACAAAAAATTAAAGTTTTACATAGCCACGAAAAGATAGATGTCTAAAAATTTCCTAGTTTCATTAAAAAATAGTATGTAAAATAATGATCCTAATGAAATTTGTTTCACCTCAATTGAACATTTAGAAATAAAGTTATTCATGTTTTAAGTTTACTAAATTAAATAATAAATATTAATATGTAATAAATAATATTAAGTTTTCCCAAACATATAGCACATGCCAAAATGAAAAATGTTCCTTGCAATTTCACAATCCTAATGTGAGACAAAAAACTGATATCTATCATATTTTATTATTTATTCACAAAAATAGGTACATGGTTCAAATATTAAAGGAGTGTACATAGTTTTCATTTTACAAGAATAAAAAATATATAGAAATTATTATTCAAGTTGAGAAGGTCCATCTTGTACAAAATTGGTCCAGCTTTTATCCCATGTCCCTCTTTTGACGCTTCCTTGTCTATTTTGGGTTGTTTGCATCGAAATGTAGGAGGAGTAAAAAATCCTCAATTAAGAAAGGTTATTTTATTTTCCTCTTCATGGAACATAAAGGTTCTAGGCTAAAATTCATAAGATATGAGCTAGGTAAAGGTTTTCAATAAAATATTTAAAAATGTTTCATGGCTCAGAAATGCCAAAAAAATTTCTGAAATCTAAATGACATCCAAAAGTCCAAAGAAAATTTATATAATTTTAATTAATTAATGCTTTAATGTCAAAAATATCGTAAATTTATTTAGGAAAGATCTAAAGAATGTTTATTTTAACTAGGCATCTCTGAAGGCTAGGTCTTATTTACCCTTACTACTCGAAGAACTCATTGATAGCTCTTGGAATAAGCTCACTACTATCATTAAATTAGCCTCATGATCGAAAAAAAGTCACTCATGATTGGGTCTTGGCAAGAACCTCACTACTAACATCCTCAATGGTCATGACACATGTATCATTAGAAGGATAGGTCTTGACTATGTCTCACCATGCACCACTAGAGTTAACTACTTAGTGACATGATCTCAGCTAAATCCATCACCTCACATAAACTTACAAATCAAAATCCATAGAAGGAAATCCATCTAAAAATCCTTGTTCTCATGGGATCGATCCCACTAAAGAACACTCCACTGGAGGCATCTAAAAGATTCATGGCTCCCACTACCAATTAAGCAAAATTCATCTCACAAATATTATTAGTTTATCCCAAAAGCTCAAAAGGTGCCCAAAATGGCCAAAAATCCATAAAAGCTCAAATTCCAAAAATTCTTACAAAATCATGTTTATGTTATAATCAAATCCCAAATATTCATAAAATATCCAAGAACAAGTTGGACATTGATGGGACATGATATCACATGGACCACGATATCGCATCTACCATGATATCGCATCCACTGCGATATCATGTATGCGATATCGCGTGCATGATATCACAATCCATCAAAATGTCTATAAATAAGAAGTAGCTCTCCCTTGTTTCAAATATAGGAGTTAGATTGTAGCGAAGATCTGGTAGGTTGATCCCTCCAAAGATAGCTTATTTTCTAGTGTCTGCATGTAGTGTGGTGAATGTAATTGTATGACATCCTTTATTCGAGTGTGACGTACTTGGACATGCACATGACTGACAATAAAGATCGAGATTACTTCATCATTGAAGCATTCAATTTGTTTATTTATTTATTTAAATGTTATTTACTGCTTTCCTAATTAGTTCCTCTCACCCTTAAACTCCTAGTAACGCCGAAATGAGTACAACTTGATTACGAGCATTTAAGTGTGGCTACTTGGTATCCCAGTGGTGTACGTAGGATTTGCGCTTGGTAATCCCAATGGTAGTCAAGCATGAGGTCCAAGATGTGTATGGATAATCAAGGAGTGGCTGCTCATCGCACTTAGGCTAGATTAAATTCTCTTATCCTTTCTTCCTAGCTTAGCGTAGTTAATATTACCTTCCATTGCCTTCAGGAGTAGCATTAGATTAGGAACCACATCATACACCTCACTCTAGAATAAACCATACATGACAAAGATAATACTAGTCTAGGTGGGAAGATGGCAAACTGCAACCTAAGGATAACTGTCTGGGTGCCACAACTAGTCCATCTGTGGAGTTCGACTGGATTGTGTGTGAAAACACTCATATTCGTATGGTTGAGTGTAGGGGTACCTCACCACTCATCATAGGTGCTGTTGTCGGGGATGGTGCTAGTTATCTAGATTAGTTATATCATACAAGGTCACTATATAAGGACTTAACGATATATCTCTTAGAAAGAAGCAATAATTATAAAAAGTCACACATAAATTCACACACAACTTCACGACAATGCCTCTCCTACAAGATTACAATAATGCCAGACTTAGGAAGTTCATTGGAGAACCAACGAACTATATGGTGATGAAGATTGGAGTATACAACTTGAACTAGGGGTTTTTTATAAAAATGAACAAAAACAATGTCATCCCAACATACGGAAGCATAACTTCCCTAATGACGATGAACCCCCACTGGCCACTACAAGCTTAATGCAAATACAAGAGGCCGTTCGAATCTCACGTAGGCATCATAAAGAGAACTGACTACCCAAGCTCGATTTAAATAACTTTCCTGCAATTTTTGGAGGCTACGACTTAGATTCGCATCAACATTTACAAGCCTTCTATGATGCCTGCACCTGGAATAACATTGATAGTAGGTGGAAAAAGCTTAATCTCTTTCCTATGACACTCTTTGACCAAGAAAAAGTATGGTATAGATCGTTAAAACAAAATTCAATATGACATTGGTCAACAATGGTAGAAGTCTTTAATGAAAAATATCAAACCTACACAAGAGTGTCAACCTTGAGGAAAAAAATCCAAAGATGGAAACAAGCAAAGCATGAACCCTTGGACATGGCCTTAGAAAGATATTATGTACTATTAAACAATTGTCCAGGCCATGGGTTTTTCGAGGAAAGGCTAATATATCATATCATTGATGGGCTACGTAATGAAACAAGAGAGACCTTAGGATTGTATGCCCAAGGTCAACTATATGAATTATGAACCCATCAAGTCCAAGAGCTTATTAAGTAGGTAGCAAAAGAAGAAGGAGATATGGCTAGATGGGAGAGTGTTGAAAAACATCAATGGGACCAAAATCTCAACTTAACAAAGGTCTGTGATGATAAAAAGAAGAGATCAACCAGTCTAAAGGTGAAAACATCATCTTTTCCAATACAACAATCACTAGAAGAAGCTAAGGCAAAGATCAATAAGATGTTGGAATGGACATATCAAAAGTGTGGAGAATTTATCAACAACACTAGGGATAGAGTTTTGACAACCCAAGAAGCGGGACAAAACATTAGACATTCAGAGAAAAAGAACAAAGGGAATAAGTGCTCAATTTCCAATCATACGTATGAATGCAACATATGCTTGTACAATCACCCCAAGGGCCAACGCCAAATATTGTTACATCTATGTGAGCATTGTGGAAACACATTACATCTAGAGTTCATACAGAGATACTATGTTTGATCATAGTGGCAACAATCCCAGTCATGGGGGAGACCACCACTATACTAGAGACACCCTTCATATTATTCAAATCCAAACACTTATCTTGTTCAACATCCTGTTTCTCCAACTAGGCCACCGTACATTATCTCACCATAGTACTATTCTCCACAATACTACTAGCCCATACCTCCAACATAACCACCACCTTGTGTACCCTATACTCCTCCTAACTTTCAACATTCTCATCATTTCACTCCTTATACATCGCCACCAGTTGTTCCTAAGGTGTCTGTGCCATCTCAACAACCCACAAACGCTACTTGTGCTACTACTCCCAACAACAGTGAGAAGCCTCCTCAACATCAAAAGTGCCCCTTCTTTAAACACAGCCGTAAAAAGGGACAACACAATTCCAAGGCCATTAAATCCTCCAACTCAGCACAAGTCCCACACTATGGTGCATCCTTACCTTTGAACCCAACGCCTCATGTAACTCCATTAGGGCCACCAACTCACACTCCAACAACAATATGACCCAGTGAACACAAGAATGGAGAGCGACAACCCAATCCTTGCATACTATCTAATGGTCCCAAATATCATAATGGGTCAACTCATTATCTGGTAACTACATTGTATAAATTTCCCCACTATGCTCATTATAATCAAGTGTGTGAACCTCGATGGGGTAAGTATGGACCAGTTCCAATACTTCCAACATGCAAGGATCCTCATCTTCCATTTATTAATCCTTACCATACTCAACTATTTAGTTATGGGGGATACCCCCATTCTAATAAAAAGTAGGATTAATAAACATTTTTCAGTTTTCTTTAATTTTACAACTTTTTGTGTTCCAGTTTTTCATCTTTCAACTTTTTGTTTTATCTTTTTGTCTTTTTTCTTTTTTGTAAGTAATCTCGTCATTGGTTGAGGTGTGTTCTATGTTATTAAGTCTCGAGTGATCAATTATTTGGAATAGTGAGCCCATTACATCCACTCATCCACTCTACAAATAAGAGGTTTTGTTTGAGGGTACAGTGATATTCTTGACATTTCTAAAACTTAGAATTAATTTTTTGTTCATTGTACCCAGAATGAAAAGGGATGGACCAAGAGGGAATGATTAGGGTGTGACATCAAGGAGACTTTCGGATTCTCTTTGGTAACATCTGTGGGAGTTATCATGCAACGTGGTTGTACTAAGATCCTTGTAGATCTAATGAAAAATGGGAGTAAGAGTAATCAAACGGGCACTCAAAAATAAAAGGCTATTTGAGGGGATCCCATTGGAAAGACATGCACCCATGCCTGAAGGTTGGTGGCTTCTCTAGATTCAATATTAAAAAAAAAAGAAAAAAGAAAAAAATAAAACAAAGTACCACAAAACAAAAATCACTGCTCCCTTGAACAAAATGCCAAGTGATCGTACTCCTTGTTGTTTTGGTACTCTCATAGTTGTTCATCATGGGATGAAACAATGCGATGTCACTGATTAGAGGAATGGACTTGATCCTGATCTTGGAACAATGGGTTAATAACACCTTAATCATACTTTGCACACAGGATTCATTGTGCCCTGGGTCAGCTACCTCATGTCCCAATCTCTATGATCCCTTCTATACTTTGTCTCATCTCACTGTTCAGGTGATTGTAGCTCGTGTTCCATGTAGGATAGAATTTTCATCTCATTTTGGTGATATTTACATGTGTGTGTTTCATGGAATTAGTGTGGATTACATTTAACCCTTCTGGTGCCCATGGAGACTTTAAGTGTGGTTACACAAGGGCATTATAGGTTGGAACCTGCTTTGGGAAGGATCCACTTGTGTAATCTCTTGTAATCTTCACTTACAACATCACTCACACACATAATTTCTTACTCTCAGCTTAATTTTTCAATTAATTTTCTTTCCCTACTATTATCCCTTTGAATTTCAATGTTCCAATGTACCATTACATACCCTTTTTCTTACCACCCACATTTTTATTGATAAAATCCACACCATTATCATTAATGGTGCCTTTTGAATTAATGAAATTACCCTAGAATACCTTGATCATAGTCAACGTCCTTAATTTCCAACGTTTATTTCAAGAAAATCATTTAAAAAATCA
>MNCI01006653.1:0-12071 GCA_015680685.1 Gnetum montanum | reverse complement strand
GAGAGGAGGGGAGAGTTTTTGAAATTTTTCTCTGCAACTTGCAATTCTGTGACACTTGCTTTTAATTGCCGAAAAGTGCCTAGCTTTTTTGAAATTTATCATCACCCAAAGGACATCATCTAGGGTAATTAACTATAACACTTAGAATAATTGTGTCTCAAAATCATTTAATCCTTAGGAATACTAGGAAATTAAAAATGGAAAACACCTAAGTCACAAGACTCATTATTACAAACTTTCGGGCATGATCACATGTTATAAAATAATATCATTAATAAAGGCAAGTAGTTACTAACGCTTGACCCATCTGATTGCAGATGGCCTCAAAATGTGCACAATAGTAGGGTCCTGCTTAAGGTGGCAAGAAACGATCTCAGAGAGGTGGAAGGAAAGGTCTCTTCGGAAAACATGTAGAATAGGAGGAGCAATCATTTAGCATCCATCAAGATGAACCTCCTACCAAATGGTTCGTGTTGGTAGAAGGGGGAGCTACTGCAGCACCTGAACAGGGACAACAACTCATGTTTCCCCAAGATTATGTTCAGGCTATTCATGAGAAGTCCACATTCACGATAGTGATTGTGGAGTTAAACTTCAAATCTTTTGCAGAGTTCGCTTCTGAGGCCATTAGGGATCACCTCAAAAGGTCTCCCTTCTAGCCTATCCTCTCTAAAAGCAGTGCCTGGTACCTAGGAGAGATGTACCAATTTTGGCACAATAGGGAGCAAGGAACCACTGTTAATATTTGTGGTGTGACAGTTGACTTCTCTGCGTAAACCATTTCAAAAGTGTTAAATCTTTTGAATATAGGGCCCTAGGTTGCTCAGTTATCCACCTGTTCAGACCTTGATGTGTGAAAGGATTGGTTGGAAAAGGCTTATGGTAGAGATAAAGCATTTGGTGAATTGACGACGAAAGAGAGAGTTTATTTGAAAATTGGGACATATCACCTCTTCTCCACAAAAGGCTTGAAAAGGATATTGACGTATGCGACTAGAGGATGTGTAGTGTTGATGGGAAAGGTTAACGCTAACCTACCCCATCTATATTTGACAGAGATCCTCAGGTGGTTCAAAGAATGGAAGATAGGGAAGATGGCGTTGCCTTTCCCTTGTCTTATCAGAAAACTTTGCCGACATGTTGGAATTTAGGGATACACCAATGGCATCCTCCGAAAAGCCAAAACTACTTCATATGTTGAATTGCTAAAGGTGCTAGCTCCAAGAAAAAGCACTGGTGAGGAGTTGAGACCAGAACAAGAAGAGCAACAAATGGCTGGACCTAGTCAACTTCTAGCCATAGGTCCCAATCAACAATAAGAAGTAGGGCCTAGCATTGGCTAGGATCAACTGCTGTCGTCGTAAGATTACAGACGTCGATGGGCCATCTTAGGACCATTGCTGAGATGGTCAATTGGGGAAGTCATGATGATGCAAACCTCTTCCACGTCATTGATGATGCCATACAACCTATAGTTTTATTAGATCACATAAGGGGTGAAGTATCCATTCAAATAGGAGGAGGGGAAAGTAGATGGTCGCAACAGATCTCAGGAAACACAACATCTTTCCAGGTGCAGTTAGAGACTAGTGAAGGGGCCACTATGGTGGTCATGCAACACCAAAATGTCATGGGAGCTATAGAAGTGGTCGTAGACCACATCAAAGAATCTTTCAATGTACATGTTGTGCCACTAGCAGATCTCTCAGGAGCACGGGATGCTCAAACTCTGGCTAGAACCTAAATGACTAGTACGAAACATGAGAATGTACTTGATAGATTGCTTCAAATATGACAAGTAATGATGTCCTTATTTGACATCCCTTAGGATGTCACAAAAATTCAATCAGACCTCATTTCCATAAAGGGGAAGCTAATCTTATTAGAAGTAAGGGCTAAGCATATTGAAGTTGAAGTGTAGAAACTACAAGAGCAACTCATAACCTTACAAGAAGCATAGCAGGACCCTCTATAGTTTGTTCCCACAGATGAGCTAGAAAAATTTAGAATTGAGCAACTAACAAAGCTAATTACAAAGAATAAAAGGGTTGCAGATGAAAAGGAGAAGGCTTTTTGGGATGCCTCCGCATCACAGGTGCAAACCCATGTGCATCTTAAGATACTCAAGGCCTTAGAAGAAGAAAAAAAGTAGCTGGTTGCTGACAACCTTCGGTTGAACAGTGTAGAGAAAAAAAAGATATTCTCAATGAACACTTTTATCAGTTACGAGAACAATTTATCCAGGTCAACTAAGATGTGAGTCATTTAGCCAGGGAAAATTGAACCCTCTCAATGGAGGAGGTACGTGTCATTCATCAAAAGTCAACAATTGAGATAAGCGCGTGGTAGAATGAGGCTAAACAACACGAGAAGCTGAAGGAGAATTTCCATGATCAAGTGGGGATGTATAAACAAATCCTTAAAAAGAAGATCCATATGACCAAGGCTTAGATCAATACTATTAGTGCTGAACACACTGATTGACAAGTCATGTTGGACACATATGCCTTCACCCACTAAGTGGAAGTTAAGAACTGGGACTTGAAGATTTAGGACTTGACAACTGTAGATATGCCAACCTTGCCATGTTAATAGTAGGGTGCCCGAGAACAGAGCTCAAGCAGTAGGTAGCTTCCACCCACATCATATACGAAGCAGAATTTGCAAAATTCAAGAAGCTATTGGAAAAACTAGATGTTGCAAATTTTAAACTTGAGGTGGTAAAAGCCAACTACCAAGGATAGAAAAATGTTGCAACCGACTTGGCTCGATTACTAACAGACCTTCACGAATACAAGAACAAAGCCAAAGCCTACGAGGAGGAACGATGGGTGTTCGTGGCTTGGTATGTCAAGGCCAACCAAATGTTTCTGCAACTACCCTATCTGTGGGAGGTGTTGACTCCATCAAACATTGAAACATTAGCATGGAAGACACAAGGCCCTTGGACTAAGGAGGAGAAGCTCCAAGCCATACTTCAGCATCATCAAACCTCAAAACCTAGAGCACAAGACAAAGGAAAGGCACCAATGGAGGAGCCACCACCACTAGGAACTACATGAGTTCCAAAATTTTGTAATTGTAACATATTCTATGTGTTGTATCTTTATTTTCTTCCCACACTACGACATTGTTTGATTTCATTTTTTCCATCTAATAATCCCATGCCTATCCACTATGTAATCGCTATAACTTGAGGACAAGTTTTTATTTAGTCATGGGGGTATGATGGGATGCAATATCACATGGACTACGATATCGTGTCTTCCCCTGTGATATCACGTATGCGATATTGCAGTCCATCACAATGTCTATAAATAAGAAGTAACTCTCCCTTGTTTCAGATATAGGAGTTAGATTGTAGCAAAGCTCTGGCAGTTTGATCCCTCTAGCGATAGATTATTTTCCAGTGTCTACCCGAAGTGTGGTTAATGGAATTGTACGACATCCTTTATTTGAGTGTGATGTACTTGGACACACACATGATCGGCAATAAACATTGAGATTACTTCATCATTGTAGCATTCACTTTGTTTATTTATTTATTTAAATGTTATTTAATGCTTTCCTAATTAGTTCCTCTCACCCTTAAACTCCTAGTAACATGGAATGAGTGTGACTTTATTACAAGCATTTAAGTGTGATTACTTGGTATCCCAGTGGTGTACATAGGATTTGCGCTTGGTAATCCCAATGGTAGTCATAGTTTAATGATAAAGGTTAACAAGGGATATGGTCTAGATAGGGTCAAGGTCAATAATTACTTCATGAAAAGAGTATTATATAAGAACATGTGCATAGTAAAATAAAAGATGCATGACTATATGTGCATAATAAAGCATTAATGTGCATAAAAAATAAATATGCATAGCCAAATACTTGTAAAGACATGATAACCAACAAAGAAAAATTTCCTAAGATAATTGGATTTCAATATTTAATGATAAAGTATAAAGTAGATGTATGACTAAGCTCTAACAATAGTAAAATAAAGGATACAAAACTTTAAGAAAACATACTAGTAAGTTGATTGCAATCACTTATGTAGGAAACTAGTAACAATGACAACAACAACAATAATAGTAATGATAGTAATGTAATCCTATGCTTTAACCAAGAATATTAGAGCTAATTCATTGAAATGCATTTGGCAGCATTAATGAATTAACCATATGTATTAAATTAAATAACTGAACCTTGCAAAATCTTGGGCTATAACATTATCCATCCATTTTTCTCTTACCATCATTAGTGAACCATCATTTAGTGAGAAGCTAGATATTGTATCACAAGTAGAAAATCTATTACTATTGGACACACAGGAAGGTTTGATGGACACATAATTTATGGTATGAGCTTTGAAACCCTAAATGGAGTGCTTGGTTACTGCTCAAGAAAGGATGTACTATCAAGGATCCTCATAACCACTACAATGGATCTTAATTGATGAGCTTGGGTAATTCTATTTGTGCTTTCTTATCTAACTACATTAATTAGAAGAGGTTTTTATCAACATGAATATATGCATGCCACATCAAGTTTGGGTATGAGCTATAATTTCATCAAGTTGGAGTTATATATTCTAAATGATGATCTAGCATTATCAACTCATCTTTCAAGAAAAAATATTTCTAATGAAATATTTTCTTAATTTTAAATAAAAAACATGAAATTAAAAACGAAATAATGATGAACCTTAAATCAGATAACCTTATACAATCATTATTTTCATACTTAATTCTAATAAAATATCATGATTCATAAGATATGAAACATTATAACTCTTCTATAAGATATATTGTAAGAAGAGTAGTGCTAAAATGTTTCTGTGTACAAAGAAAGATGTAATAAAAAGAATACAAATAGAAATGAAATAATAGGGGAAAAAAGTAAGAGAAACAAAAGGTAAAGACATCGCCACTAATAGTTCATGTAGTTACAATCAATGAAGGTCAAACAAATTCCAAATCATCATAGATCTTAAGATTAAAGATGATGTATGAGTATCCTTTACAAGATAAGTAAAGGTACCAAGTAAACATAGAAGTAAGTTAAGATCTAGTTTCCTTTATAGGAATAAAAGGTTCATTAAAGTGATAATTATAAGGCTAATGTAGTTTCCTTAATAAGAAGAGAAGATCACTTGAGAAGCTACATTAAAGTGAGAAGAAGACATGAAGTAGTGCAGTAAAGTCGTAAACAAGTTCATATAGTTTGAAGTTAGCTAAGAATGACTAAGGTATCTTATGTAGGATCAATAATTATGATTATTATACAATAATTAATTCATAACACATATTGAATATTTTGCACTCTTAAATATATTTTCTTACTTCTATAATTAGCTATAAAAATATTAACTTGGTTAATCATTTAGTTACATTTCCTACCATAAGATTATTGGGTAATTAGAGTTGTCTATGTGACATAAAAATAAATCTAACATGGTATCTAGGAAAAATTATGGTTATAAGTTATGGCATGAAACCAAACTAATTGATAGTTAAACAAGAAGTTCTTTTGAAAAAGGTAGTAAACTAGTACAATGGTACCTAACTAGAGGAAATTACTAAGAAAGATAATTATAAATCCTATTTATAGATCAAGGCAAGTAATAAGATCATTTGTAAAAAAGAAAAAAATGATGGAAAGAAAATTTGTAAAAGATGAAAAGTATTCATGAGAAATTAATGTGTTCAAGAACTATGTTCAATGAAGCACTCTAATATCTTATAGAAATTATATTTCGTTCAAATAATCAAAGATAAAGTCCACTTTCAAAGCATTGCCTAGAGTATATTATGTACATGCTATAAACGATAAAAGAAATATTGGATGTTCTCTATAATCTCATATGAAATATAGAGAATTCTATGAAAATACAACAAAACAACCCAAATTAACAAAGATAGTTGTAGTATTAAGGTAATGTTTAACCTTGTAAACATTATCAATGACCAAAGAATAAGCTTGAAATACATGATGTAGGTTAAATAGTAAATTTCCTTAACCAATTTCCCATTGCCCTAATTTATCATGTTAGATCCATTGTGATATAAATATCTTTTAAATGAATTAAATTGAGTTCATTTCTCTTTAAGTAATTTTAGTAATTGTCATTGAGTCTATTTTAAGATATTTTAATCTTTAAAATCATTTGCATTTCAAGATAACTATAAATATAAAAAGGATGTCATCTATAGAAAGTAATAATCCAAAATTAAATTTTAACAAACATGTGCAAGTAATCGAGAGGAAAATTAGGGAAAAAATTTACAACCATATTTCTGCATGAAATCCTCTTGTAGATCCTTTATCTCTTGAATTTAAGTTTATAAGAAAAATGAATGTATAATTGAAGCATAATTTTGAGACTATTCTTTTAGCAAAAGAAGCATTTGCACCTCCCCCTATTCATCCATTGAGAGGACTATTTAAGATTGAATGTTCCATAATTTTTTAGCTGGAATTATCATAAGAGACCTTGAAATTCAAGAGTAACTTATAGTAGTGGGGATTGATGAATATGCAATACTCAACCTTCCATCTTCACAACTAATCTCAAATGTACAAATGATTAGGATCATTTAGTTGCACAATGATACCATATTACAAATCTACCATGAAGGTATATCTATGCATGTTCCTATTAATGAAGAAATTTTTAGAAATTTATTTAATGATAAAAATGATTATCTATCCTTCATGGATGCATGTAGTTTGACTATGACTTTGTTAGTCTATAACCTTTTTGTTAAAATAGATATTTTAGGATAATAGGATAATGGTTTATACTAATGTTGATACTTTCAAGAAGCCTATTCATTCAATATTCAAAATATACAATTGCATCGATTATTTAGATCATTGAACATTAATTCAATTGAATGTTCTAAAGAATTTGTATTGTATTTTGAATCTTTATAGATGTTATGATTGCAAAGATTATTTGGGATATTTAGAATAATCCACTACCACCATCATGTTTATATGTAGCATCATAAAAAGGATCAAAATTCCCCATTACAACATAGCAAACAATAAAACTATCATCCCCACCACATGAATAATATCTAGTACCACATATATCTCCAACTAGCGATGCTTTGAAGGAATTGGATGAAACTCTTAAAATTCCCCAAGTTGGAAATCTATGATGTGATGTTGTCTCTTAAACATGATAATAATAGATAGACCATGATTTTAGTATGTGTCAAATTTAATCATTCTTTTCATTTATCATCTATCAATTTGTGAGTGAAGGGGAATTTACTCACATGTGTATGATGCTTCATGATTAATTCAAATATTGTAGTTTTATAACACATTAATTTTTTGATTAAATGTCAAACAAAGCTAAGTAATTATTGAAATAGATTGTTGAACCTTAAATCAACTAAGGTTGTATAATCATTAGTTTCATAACTAATTTTACAAAATATTATGATTTGTAAGCATGTAACATTACAAGTCTTCTATCAGATAAATCATAAGCAAGAGTAGTTATATGATATGTAAGTGTACAAATAAGAGATGTAAGAAAAAATATGAATAGAAATATAACAAAAAAAATGTAAAAATAAGAAAAAGGTAAAGACATGGATACTAATAGTCCATACAGTTATGATCAGGGACATTCATGATAATTTTAAATCGTTGTAGATATAAAGGTTGAAGATGATATATGAGTATTCTTTATTAAGGAAGTGAAGGTACTAAGTAGATTGAGTGAGTGAAGATTTAATTTTCTTAATAGAAAGAAAAGGTCTACCAAAGTGTTAGTCATAAGCCTAATGAAATTTTCTTCATAGAAAGGGAAAATAACCTAGAAGGCTACATTTTTCTAATAAGAAGCTATAAATAAGAGTAGTGAGGTTATATGCAAAGTTCATACTATTTGAAGCTAGGTTAAGATGACTAAAGTCTTTTAAGTAAGACAAAAAATTATAATTATCCTATATTATAACACTTTTAAATATATCTATCTACTTCTACAATCACCTATGAAAATATAAAGTTGATTAATCATTCAATTACATTCTCAATGATAAGATTCCTAGATAATTAGATTTTTAAAGTGATGTAAAATCAAACTATAATAAATGTAAGTAAGAAGAAGAGGTTAAGGAGATTAGTTAAATAGGTGCTCATTCATATGATAAGCTCATATAAATTGGTATTGTTACCATTCCAAGCTATATCTTCCTTTCGTTTCTTTCCATTGAGCATAGTAAGAATGAGATTTGATCATATGGACCACAAGTTGGTAGTTTACCATCTATGTAAGATAATCTATGTGCTTAACTAGCTTGGTGGATTACATAAGAGATTAAAGAGGCACAAAATCCATGATTATTATTCATTTCTATACCCTTTCCCTAGTGGCTTGAAGGCTTATAATCAATTCTCCAAGAGATCTCTGGTAAAAGCAAGTATTTCTTATGATTAATTCCTAATCAAAAATATCAAAACCTAACTTTGGATAAATGTGCAAATTTAATGCTTAGTATGGCTAGAGGAATTAGTGAGTAATTTCCAATAACATCAAATTCAAAAACCTACCTTGCATATATGTAGAATAAAAAGGAACAAAATTAGATCCATAAAGTTCTAGATGATTACAATAGTTCACTTTCAACTAACATCATCAATGGTTAAACTGTGGAACAATAAAGTATATATGATAAAAGCAATGGTTTTGTAACCATGTGCATCTAAATGGAAACTTGTAAAACTATCCTCATTGAATGAAAATGTAATAATAAATTCTCATATTCTCTTATGAGATAATTGAATTCTTGACTAGGATTTGGTGATGCTACATTTCCCTTCTCTATCTCTTATCCTAATAATTCTTCATTTCTATCTCTTTTTCCATGTCTAATCCATCCTAATCAATTGTCAGAAGTTGATCAAGATGAAGCAGAAATTGAGGTTTTGACATTTGAGGAGTGGATTAACATTTGGTGTTGATGCTACACTAGTTGTTGAAAATATCTGGATGTCTCATTGATGAGATTTTTAAGGAAAAAAAGGGTAAGTGCTTGCTATGGAAAGGACCTTCTTGAAAATTATTGGTGGCTCAACATTATAAGTGAGTGATGAGAAAAAAGTAGTTCCCATGCCCAACCATACAAATCACAAGTGCTGCATTAGTGATTTAGTCAAATTTTGCTAATTTCATAATCTAACTACCCTAACATAAGAATTTGGATCCACTTTCTATGCACATCCTGAACTCATTATAAATACTATTAGATTACCAAGTGTTAGACTAATGGGTGAACCAAGCAATAAAACCACTAGGATTATCAAGTGTTAATGGTATGTTCAAGGTGCTCATACTTATGTATTATTATTAAGTGCATTAATTAATTAAGGAAAAAAATGTAGAATGCATAAGTAATAAGGCACATGAAAGGAAACACTAACCTATTATTAAGTGCTTCAAGGAATTTCAAGAATCTTGTCTTTATTTTCATCAAATAAATGGACAGTAGGAATCCTTTGATTGCCAAAGATGAAGTGGAGATCAAATAGTGCTAGGAGGTGGAGGCTCTTAGGATGCTAAAGAAGCTACACCAACATCTGGTGCTAATGGTTATGGTGATGGAGGCTAAGTCTAAGGCTATCATACTCAAGATTTTGCTTCTAATGGAAAATGGAAAGCATCTAGTAATGCTTTCATCTTTCCTTCCTTACTCCATGGATCATACATAGTTCACGTGGCTTCACTAATGTGGGCTAGTAAGAGGATATCCCAAAGACAAGACATTGCATAGAATAGCTCCTTAATGTTGACAAAATATGCTGTAAATTATTTATATTCAACATTGAATTTCTTTACTATGTTCTACAATTTTTGGTAGTCATTCATCCTTTTGGCCAAGTTATTACCAATTAATTATTTATCTTAGAAATGGCCTTGGAGAACTTCAAGCTCATCATTAGCTATTTCCAACTTCTAATTGGCATCCTTGTGGTGCTTGAACTTGGCCTCATAAAGAAGGTACAAGCTAGCCACTTGCTTCTCGAATTTTGACCTTGGCCTATTCCTCTAGTTTAGTTTTTATTTCGTTATAGCCACTATAACCATCCTGAAAGCTACAGTAACAAAACACCACAATGGTATCTAGTACTTATTTTAAAAATGATGATGTAAAGTGGTCTTTGTAGGTTGCCATGTTCAGCCAAAAGTCTATACAGACTCTCCACTTTCCTCCTTTCTTTGGTACAATAACAAGTGGCCTAACCCATTCACTATCTGCAATGGAGTAAATGAACCTATCCTTGAGGAGTTGTTTAGTCTTCTCCTTGATAATTTGCTTGAGTTTTAGGTTTAAGTGTCTTTACGGCTACCTCTTTTGTTTGATGAAAGTGTCTATGTAGATTTTGTACTAGCATTTCCTAGGATCAATTCTCATTAGCTCATGATATGACTAGAAGAAGGTTGTTGGCCATTTTTTCACAACCTCTAATAATTTCTTTTCTTGTTCAAGAGCAACTGTGACATTGAGAATTACCAACTTGCAATTATTTAGAAATGTATATTTCATTCCAGGTGGTAGAGCCTTTAACTCAAGGGGTTCTTGCTTGAAAGTTTTAAGGATCTTCAACTCTCCCCAATTGATTTCACTTTGCACATCAGAGAGTTGGTGATGGAACTACTCTAACTTATCCATGCATTCAACATAGGAGCTAGTGAGGCTCTTAGTGGATCCCATGCATATTTTTTATTTGACCCATTATCTATTTTTTGTCACAGGGTACCCTCCTATTTAGTGGTTGTCATGTATAAGAACCTTTCAATTTCCATCACCTCTAAACACTAATTACATGCATGAAGTGATGTATCTTTGATGATCCACAGTATTTACACATGTGTCACTATATGTGATGCCTAGAATTCTCTTCTTCTTAATCTTTCTAGATTTATTGTCCTTGGAAATCTCTAAGAAAATGTCTTGAATCCCCAACCTTACATCAATGATGCTTAGTCATGCTTTTCCCATGATGATATGGAAGTTGCCTTTGCAATTATTCACATGGATCACCAAAAAGGTAGGATAGGACCACACACAAATGATGATCATGATGTGCTTCAGCAATCCTAAAGGAATAGTGATGGATTTGTTTACTAGCTCCTGTTTGATGTTGGTCTTTTTGAAAGAAGGTAGGTTCCAAGCTTTGTACATCTATTGTGAAATTAAGTTAACTCCCAAACTTGAATCCAAAAGAGCCTTACAAAGTTCATTTTCGGTGATATGTAAGTAGATAAGAGGACTCCTAAGAGTAGATATCTTTCTAGGAAGATGACCAACCTTGATCCAATCTATGACTACATGGGTCAACATGACAATGTATAATTGTAAGACACTTTGATTTGAAGGCTACTGAATAGGGATTTTAGAGGTTGAGGTAGAAAGTTTGACAACTATAGGTGTTTTCAAGGGCTTCGTGAGCTATTGGTTTTGAAGAATGGCCTCTTGCAAGGTTTAAATTTAGGACCACTAGGTTGAGGAGTTAACTGCAAGTTCATGGCCCTTTTAGCATTTCTTTGATGTGGCTAGGTAGGTATTTCACCTTGCATGGATGGAGCATGTGGTAAAGTAGTTGATGGTGGTGGTGTTGGGATGGAAAAATGTTAAGGAGGATAGAAAGAAAATAGAGACTCCATTGTTTGAGAAGGTGCTCTATAGTACTTTAGAGGGTAGTAGTGGTGTGGAAAGGAAGCATGACTAGAAGATTCATGTGAAGAGACTAGTTTCTGAATGTAGTACCCATAAGGATTAGCTTGGTGATAAGGGTACTGCTACCTTCAAGGTGGCATCCCCCATAACTGTGGGTGTTGCCACTACTAGTACTATTCTTGAGGTTAACTTGGCACTCCACTCGGATAGTATGCTTTTTGGTAGAATTGCTACCAATAGTTGCCTTATGGATAAGAAAACCTCATGGATGCTTGCTATTTTACCAATCTAGGATTTATAGATCACATCATAAATTCTTGTAAGTATGATAGTACGGGGCAACATCCCTTGAAATATTCATATTAACACATGTCACACCCA
>MNCI01006650.1:6137-20453 GCA_015680685.1 Gnetum montanum | reverse complement strand
ATTGTTATGGCTCTATGTACATTATCTTTACAAATGACATTGACCTAGCTCCTAAAGAAGTAATGCCTCCACTTCTTCAATAAGAAGACTAGGGCTAGACAATACTTCTCCACTTCATTGTATTATGTTTCATGAGTAGCTAATGAATGTATTGAGTAGTATATGGTTAACTTTGGTTCATCATCTCATTTTTGACACATACTTTTTGGGATTAAGCCTAAGCTCATATTTGAGACATCATTTTAACACAAGGTCAAGGTCATGCATATGATCATTGGTCACTTTGGACTTAATGGCTATATCATCTACATAATCATTGAGTAAACCTAGCATATAATCACTAATGATATACATCATAGCTCTTTGGTATGTTGCTTCTACTTTCTTTAAGCCAAAGCACATCATAGTGTAAGAAAGGGTATCCCAAGGAGTCATGAAGGCCATACTTAGTTTATATTCTAGATTTATCCTAATCTAGTTGTATCCTAAAAATCCATCCATAAAGGATAATAAGGCATGCCTAGTCATAGTATCGAAAGTTGATCACTATGAGGCAAAGGAAAATCACCTTTGATAGTTGCCTTATTTAGGTATCAGAATTTGATGCAAATTCATATTCCCTTATTTTTTAGAGACTACCACTATGTTGGACACCCATTTCATGTAATCAACATCTCTAATTAAACCAACTTGGTATAGTTTTGTGATTTCATCATGAACTATGAGGGCCAAATCAAGTCTAATCTTATGAATATTTGTCTTAACTAGTTTAATTATAGGATCAAGTATGATGTTATATTGAACTAAATGTGGGTCTAGACCTAGCATATCTTCATATGACTAGGAAAATATCTTAATGTTATCTTGTTAGATCATGGCGTTATTTTAAGCCTATTGAGGTTCTAGTGAGGAACTTATTTTTAATGTTTCCTCCTTACCACTATGTGTCATGAGTAGAATCTTAACTAGAGAGTCTTCAATAATGTGACTAGCTTCAAGGTCAAGGATTTTAACTAGGGTTTTAGGCCATTCTAGAGATTTCTCTATAGAAGCTATGTAATCAGTAAGACTCTCAAGCTCAAGATCTTAGTCATTAGGATAATACAACCTTCAACATCACCATGGGATCCACCTAGGCTCAAATGTAAACTGATCTATTCCTAGGTATCCATATTTTAGTCCTACATGTAAACCATAAGTACATTAATAAAAACATAGGTAAAAATGAGTAAATAATGCCAAATACTATAAAAAATCTCAATAACTACATAATCACTTGCTATCTCAATAATTACGTAATCACTTGCTCTAAAATGTCAACCAAGGATATAAATGGTAGGTGAAGATTAATAAGGTAGAATAAAGGCCAAGCAAGGCCAAAACAAGTTAGGGCAAAAACATAAGATCTCACATGATCAAATATGGTTACACTTTTGCTAGTTTTAGGCCTTAGTAGGCCATGTTGCCAATTTAAGATCTTGGTAGGCCATGACTACATGGTGTCAAATTATGGTCAAAGATGGACAAACCCCATCACTTAATAGCAATCAAAGGCTAAAAAATAATCAAAAGAGGCCATAATAGATAAAAATCAGATAGGTATGGTGAAACTAAAGTAATGTAGAAGCTACATGAAGTCAACTAATGGTAGTGAAGGTCAACAATGAATGACAAGGTCAAAACATGTCAAAACATCATAAACAAGGTTAATTTCATTAAAATAGAATATATGTGATAAAACATTAAAATTATTGATAAAATATGGTTATATTTTTCTAGTTTCAGACCTTAGTGGACCATTCTATAAGCCTATAAGGTTTCTATGAATGTTTGGGCACATGAGGGGGATCATTCTAGAGATATTTTAAGGCAAAATTGGCACTTTTTCTTGTGAATACGCTGGGCTCTACTAGTGACTACCCTAGCCCAATGTACTCATGCATTTTACAACATTATCAACACTAATGGAAAGTTTCCCTAGCTTAGTATGATCACTTTCAGGCTCCTGATGATCTAGACAACTAGTGTAGTGGGTTGGTATAGAATATTGGTATGCTTTTGCACTATTTTCACCTCCTATAAGCTTGAAAATCATTTTTTCATTGGTGAATACACTAGGCCAGAATATTCATTGTAGGCCCCAACATAGTAACATAAAATAAGTGAATTACTAGGGTTCTAGGATTGGTCTTAGTGCTCTACTAGCTTTCTAGATTAGCATTGGATCATGGAAGGACTAAATTGGCTATTTCAAAGTCAAATTTGGGCAACAAAAGTGGGTTTTATGTGATTTCCCATTTGACTACACTACGCCAAGGTATTCATGCATGATGCTAGTGTATTCATGATAAATCTAGTGTTTTTAGGGCTAAAATAGAATGAAAGTATAGCTAGAAGAAGTGCAATAGAATTCTAGGCTTCCTGAGGTAGTTTTGGGCCATACATAGTGGTATAGTATTGGTTAATGTTGCCACGAACTATGTTTCCACTATAAAAATGTTGGGATAGTGTAGTCATAGGCTTATCCAACATAGTCATGCATGGGATATGGGTTTTGGTGAGTTTCCTTTTCCAATCCACCATGCTAATGGAATTCTAAGGTCAGTGGTGATATGGGGTTTGGTTTTAGTATTAAAATCATCAATTATTGTGTTGTTTTGAGTCTTGGGAAAGAAAAATACCTCTTGACTACATTGGTCTAGTGTGGGCATGTAATTCCCAACATAGTTGAGAGGTTTATGATGAAAATGATGAATTTTGGCTCATTTTCCAAGTTTTTAAGGTCTTAGAAAGCTCAAGTAGGATTCTAGGTCTTTATAAGTGTCAATTTTGGTTGTTTCTGGCTTGTTTTGGGATTTTTCATGTGGAGTACATTGGACTTTGCTGATGATGATTTTTTTCTAGTGTAGTCATGCAAATTCCAACATAGTTGATAGGCTTGCACTGATAAAGGGTGAGTTTTAACTTGATTGTCCATGGTTTTATGTCTTGGCAGGTGAAACCAAGGTTTGGGAGATCAATTTGAGTTTTTTAAGGCTATTTTTAGTATTTACCATATGGACTACACTAGGTCCTACTAATGACTATGTTGGCTCAATGTAGTCATATAAATTCTACTATACTTAAGCTTAGAAAATGGAAAATACTAAGTTTTATGATCAAAATAGGCTTTGGTGGCATTCTAAGGCTTTCAACATTGAAATTTGAGCTATTTATGGTGAATTTTGATCAATTTTGGATGGACAATGCAAGGCACCACCAATGACTACATTGGCCTAGTGTAGTCATGTAATTCACAACATAGTTGGAGTTGGAAAATGTGAAAAATAGTGAATTTTATCTTGTTTTCCAATTCGACAAGTTTTTGAGGTTCTTGAGAAGTTAGTTTGATTGGGAAATCACTTCTTTAAAACTTTTTAGGTGGACTATGCTAGGCACCACTAGTGACTATCCTAGGCACCACTAGTGACTATGCTAGCTAATTGTATTCATGTAATTCCCAACATAATCAAGCTTGGAAAATAAATTTTGATGGATTTTTCCTTCATGGATGATCAATTTGAGGCCATGAGGAATCTTGGAGAGGTGTGAAGGTTGTGAAATGAAGTTTTGATTATTTCTACCATGATCAATCCCAACCATAAGCTCTATGACTATGCTAGGCCAATGTAGTCATAGCCTCCTTCCATCATAGTCATGTGTTTTAACCAGTTTTTTACATCATTTGATAAATATGACAAAGTTTTGAGGCTACCAAGAGCTCTGAGCAAGGTTTGGGTAGATGGCATGGATGAATTTGATTGAAGGATAGATCAGTTAGAATTGGTTTATTCCATTCTCAACTATGTTGGCCAAAATTATCATGCTCTTGCCTAGTGTAGTCATGCCAAAAATCTAGTTTATAATAAGATTTGATGCTATTCTGATGCCCAATGACTACTAATTTCAACACCTAGTTACTAATTTTAGTTACAAGTTTTATGTATTGGTGTATAATATAGATGGATTAATGGGAAGTAGTGAAATGTAACATATCCCATTTGACTAAACTAGGCTAGCATGGTTAGGCTCTAGGCCAACATAGTCCCATGGAATAACAAGTTTTCACATGAATTTTGATGCCCTCCATAGTTTAGTTTGCCTAGATGTCAATACTTAATTGCCTAGCTTGATCATGAGGGTTTTCAACATGGAAGTGTGACTGGGGATTAGGTTTTGGGAGTGGATGGGGTATGGCATGCATTCTAAGTCTCCAATGCATTTAAACCCCAATGTAGTCAAGCTTGGAACCCCAAAATCCTAACATGGTCATGGAATTCGCTTATTTGCCCAATGCCTAGTAGGGTCCATATGGAATTAGCAAGTTTGACTGGAATAGCTTTTATCTATCCTAGTGTAGTCTAACTTGCTAATTTCAGTTACTAGGTAAATTGAGAGTTGTGGAATGAAACTAGGATTTCATGGTAGGTGCCTAGGTTTAAGTGGGTTCTCTTGATGCAAACTTGCAAAAATCATTTTGTTTTCTCACTTCCAAGTTGTTGTGCCAAAGTTGTGAGCATTTTTCTTACCACTACTTCTATCCCCAACATAATCATAGCTATTCTTACCTCTAGTGTAGTGACTCCAATGCTCTCAGAATTCAATGATTTTCTAGTGTTTTCCATACCAATTTTTACCATGTCATGAAGGAAGGCTCCCACCAGAAACCCTATCTTGGAGGAGGCAAATGTAGCTTCTCATGATCTTTCAAACCTTCCATATCCTAGGATTGGAGAAGGCTCCACTACTATTTATCCTAAGTACCCAGCCTTACCTGTTTTTTTCCATTTATTCTATTTATTAGATCTAGGCTTGTGTATTGGTCATATTGGAATTTTGTAAAATTCCATTGTAGTTTTATGTCATATCTACTTGTTTTTGTGTTACTCAAATTTTGGATTTTTTTTTCATTGTGGAATAAATGCTATTTTCCATGAATTCCATGGGTTTTTTGCCTTTTTCCATACAAAAAGAAAAATCAGTTTTGAATTTTTTCCTAAGAAAATGATTATGTTTTTTAATTTTTCAAGGTTATTGGGTTATTTCATACTATTTTATAATTGATTAAATTTTTGATTCAATTCAATTTTGCATTACCATTAATTTTTTATGATTGTTTTTGTTAGGTTGTGTCAAGTGGGTTTTCTATTTCTGGCTATTTTCTAGTGTAATTTTGCTATTTTATCTATAATAAAATATTATGATTTTTTGAGTTTTAAGGTTTTGGTCTTTTATTTCATGATTTGAAGATTCCAATAGTGGTAAAATCATCAAATTTGGATGAACGTTTTGTTTATGGCGAGTGTTTTCGTTGACATGCGTGAAATGGGATTTTAGTTAGGACGACCACAATTACGTTACTTCTATATTTTTCTCTGAAAAAATGGTTAACAATTTTTGTGTTCTATTATCATGGGATTATATTTCATGGTTTTATGATTCCAACAGCTATGGATTGATTGAATTTCATTAAGCAATTACTTTTTTATGGATGTTTCTGTAAAGTCACTCGAAATCAAGGTTTTATAGCTATTGTGCATGTATCCCTGTGAAGATGGATAACATTGAGACTTTGGAAAAAAATTCCCATCAATGTCCCATGATCTTGGGGATTTGTAGAAGTGTTGGAAATGGTATAGATGTGGTTTGGATTAAATTTAAAATTTTGTAATATTTTTTGTCGATTGTTTATGGTAGCCATTCTAGTTTTGTTGTTATTGTTGTTCAATTCTATTGAATTTTGGTTTATGGACTTATGTTGTGTTTTGAGTTTTTCTAAGCATGGAATTTAACATGAAAAATGAAATTTTACTTCTACAATAACACTTTCATGTTTTTAATTCTAAACTATCTATTTCATGTTTGTGGTTATGAATTATCATTTTCACACTTTTAATTTTAGACTATCATTTCCATTAAGTGTGAACTATTCTATTTGGTATTTTGCCTATATTTTCCATGTTGAAGTGTTATTTTGTTGTAGACATAGGTTGTTATGTTCATGTAATTGTAATGTTTTTTTTTCTTTTGAAGCTTTAATTTTAGTTTGTACAAGGTTATAATAGTCATGTGTTGGATGGTATAGGGCCTTCTTGAAGCCCATCTTGGTTGTTATAAAGTTGGTGGGGATCCTGTGATGTACTCATGTGCTTGGTTCCAACACTCCACCCCATGACATGGAGTGGAAAAATTGCTCACTATGGATTAGTCCAAGAGCTAAGAAGTTCCTGACCTACCTACTAGAAAACTTTAATGTGATGACTTGGCCATACTTTGCTTTCAAAACATCAGTGGCTATCATGGAAACCATCATGCCCCTCTCTTCTAGCATGATCATAAAGCTCCTAGTTGATGATCCTAAGGTCCATGTAGAGGGTTAAGCACATGATGACACAACCAATGTGGACACTCACAATTTATGAAAAATTTGGGAGATGCCCAAATTCAAGTAGTACAACATTAATAACACCTTGCTGGTTGGCCATCATGTGTACACCTTGTTCCAAAACCCCCTTGGCACTATCTACCATATATTGGGGTATACATAATTATTATAATTTGTCTTTAGTTTTATTTATTGTTTTTCATTTGTTATTAAGTTATAATAACTTTTGTTATTTTACTTGCCTATGGGTATATGGTAAATGATCAAGGACTAGTCAATGATGATAACCTTTTACCCTTGGCCCAAATAGTAGTGGAGATGTTTCCCAAAAGCCCAATAGTAAGGCTTGAGGTGATGGACTAGTTGAAGGATGAGTTTGATAATTGTATCAAATGTCATCCTAAGGCCTACTGAAGGTGTCTAGCCAATGGAACAATTCATAGTAGGTGGAAAAACCATCTCATGATGCAGAAGTGAACCCATCTCCTATAGCTCCAAGGATGCCTTTATCATCTAGGTGAAGTGAGTATATTGGTTTGTTCATTTTGGTTAGCTTTAGTTAATGAGTTATTTATGCTTTGATTTCTTAAATGGCTATACTAGTTTTACTTTAACTTGGTTATATTTGTTATACTTTGTTTTACATGTTGCACCTATGTTAAGACTAACAAGCTGCTTTTTGTTATGTTGTAGGGGCTATACCATTAGCTAAAGTGATTGTAATCACTTCAAGATGCAGTGAGGAGACATTAATCTTGAAGTTTAATGAGGTAGAACCCACCCAATATTGGTTGTTTTATCATGCATCCAAGGCTATTCAAGCAAGGATTATTCATGCAAGCTTGCTTAACATCTTCATAGCACCAAAAGACATCGTTTCCACTATGGAAATGATTAACATCATTGAATCCTTTAGCAAAAGAGTCAAGAGGTTTGTCACTTGTGTTCATGGTGTGATTATTATCTTGGATGTTAATGAATCCACCTTCAATGACCTCTTTAGTTTTCCCAATGAGGACACAATGATTACCACCAATGTAGGGAAGGAGGTGGATTACCGAGAAGAAGTTGAGAAGTGGTTAGACACTTACCATGATAACAAGGAATTCTCTCTAAGTCACTTCTAGGTTTTGAAGGCAAGAGAGATGTATCCCTTATTTCAATCCAATGAATTTCCTAAGTAGCTTCTGCAAGGGAAGATAATGGGTGTTGAGCAACCATAGATCATGGAGAAAGGTCCTAACCAAGGGCTTTCAATTCAACTAGGCTGTAAAGAAAAATCCTAAAGCTCTGAGAAACTCTTATAATGAAGTGTCATGCACATTTCATGTTCTTTGTAGCTTATCTATGGAGATATGTGGAGTTCCTCATAGTGAGAAAGGATGGACAATGGGTGACTCTAGACCCATCCCAACTCACTAAGCTTTGGATAAGGAATCTTGTTCAAAACACACATGCCCAAGACCCACTAGAGGGTGTGGGCAAATCACTCTCCACCACCAAAGGCTTTGGTAAAAAAATGTTATGCATCTCTTGATAGCATGGGAAGAGAGCCCCATGTTGATCATGGAAATGTGGAAATGACTAAGAATTTTCTTACTAAAGCTAAGGATTTATCTAGAACAAAACTCAAGAGGCCTTTGGTGNTACTAAAGCTAAGGATTTATCTAGAACAAAACTCAAGAGGCCTTTGGTTTATGAGATAGTGCTAGTTGTAGAGGAGCCCTTAAAATGGAGATTCATCATTAAGCTTAACTACATGCATAATGGAGTTAAAGGTATATTCAATTTTTTTTAGTATTTTTATTTCCTTAAGTTCTATTTTGAGTTATGATTGTGGTAATGTAGGCAAACTATGTTAAGTTATTCTATGTTTTACAATTGTTGGTGTTGGATGTAAGCAACAAGAGTAGGATGCCACATCATTAGTGACAATAGTTGAGGTGAAACAAAGGTGTCAAGAGGAGAAAGCATTGCAACATCATGAGGATGAGGCTCTATACCATTCCCCATTGGATAATTTTGATGTGTTTTTTGAGAACTCACAACTAGGTGAATCTCCTACTATCACACTAGAGGGTATATTAGGTACTTACAGTTTTTGGTTTTATATGATGCCATATTATTTTTATTTCTTTATGTTTAAACTTGGATATCAATTGTTGATTGCTTATTATGGATGTTATAGCTCTATATCCTTAAGCTGATGCTTCCATGTCATGTTCCACATGCAACCATGGGTGGATACCCTTAATAAGATTAAGTTGATGTGGGACATAGCTAAAGATATGATCAACCAGTTGAAATAGATAGCTTTGAAAGTTAATGAGAGTTATAACAATATTTGGATCAAGGTAGTATAATTTTGACTTGATGAAGTCATTAACCACTCCCTTAAATATAGATAGGAGATGGAGTTTAGTTATTGGTTTTAGAATTTCATTTACCAAAGTGTTTCATCATTGGATGAACTTTTACGCTAGCTTGAGGGGTCCTTGCTTGACCTTCATTAGCTAGTCAAGGATGGTATCAGGCTTCAATTTATACTTGAAGCAGTAAACAAATTGTGAAATCAAGTCTTCCAAAGAGGATTTGGATCCTCTTGGCAAGGCATGGTACAAGTTAAGGGTCTTCTCTGTGAGGAACATATGGAAGATCCTCATGATTTTGTGTGGCCAAAATTTCAATAACAAACACTCAGAGTGGAAGGTTATGACATGGGAATTGGGTTCACCTTCATCATTTTACTTAGTGTAATGTGGTATGAGAATACCAAGGGAAGAGTTAGAGATAGGATTATAGGACTAATGGGATCATCCTAATAGAAGTTCAAAATCTTGACGGTCTAGGATGTAGAATCCTTAAGCCTATTTAGCTCTTCAATTAGGTCTTGGATCATCTAGAAGACTTGATCCAATACATGGGGTACCCTTGTCAATTGTGAGGTCTACACAAAAGGCTACAATGTATGTTTGAAGGTCTATGACCTTGCCATAGATTGTAGCACCAAAGGAAAAGGTTGGATTATCATCATTGTGAGTGGGATCAATAATGAAAAAGAGGTTTGTGGAAAAATATAAGGCACAAAGGGGATGAATGAGGTATGTGATCCTTGGATCACCTAAGGTCCCACAATGGGTTCCATTTAGGTGGAAAACAAGTTGGTGGTAATCACAACCACTGATGAAGATCATGTAGACCATGGATGTGTAGCAAAAGACATGGTGATTAGGAAGGATTTTGTTTACAACATTGATTATGTTTGGTGCATAGCTATAATGGGAGTTGGCCCAAACATGGTCGATTAAGGGATGGTAAAGGCTAGGATATATGTTCCATAAAAGAGGCAAGGGCAGTTGAAGTAGGAATCATGGCTTTTAGGATTGATTATTGGAAAAACCCTTGCATGAGATTCTCATGTTTAGATTCAGCTCCAACCTCATCCTCTTTCTCTTATTGCTCATCTAAGTTTGCCTTCCCATCCTATTCATCCATCTCAATTAGTTGAGATAGGATGTGAGCACAAGTTTTTATTAGGGGTATTTTGTCATATGGGAAAGGAATATATTCCTTCCCATTGTAGTGTATGAGCTCATATTTCCTTTTAGCCTTTGCTTCCATTCTTGGAATTAGCATGCAAGCCTAAATTTTCATGCAAATAAAGTTGTAGTAATCTTCATTTATCACCTAAAAACTCAAGACTTTGCCCCCTAAATCTTAGTGATTGTCTATATTTTGCTTTGGTAGGGTCCTTGGGGTCATAGACCCTTATGGACTATTGGCTACATCCATTGTAAATGAAGTTAAAGCACAACACGATTGACTAGTTGAATGACATTGTCAAAAATATGATTTTAACTTTTTTTTACTATATTTAGTAAAAAACATAATAAGTGGGATACTCCACTAATGTAGTTGGATATAAATGGAAAGGAAATAGGAAACTATTTCTATGAGATACTACGCATTAGATAGTCATGTATTGTGTAGGATATAGGGTAATTTCACACCAACTACATTGAGTGGGGAAAATGGAAAAATGTGGTTTTTCCAATAATAGAATTGGGCTTCCAAAATGGAAATGAGGCTCTGGAACAAAAACTAGGTTCTAAAATGGAAAATGTTTGGAATAAGACTTCCAAAATGGAATAAGGATTTTAGAATGAAATTGGTTTTAGATTTGGACTATGCTAGTTCCAAGGAATATAGTGACTTATTATTAAAATATAGTAGAAACACCCAACTCACTTACCACAACTATGTTGGGATATATGGGAAAGGGTTTTGGATAGCCACATTGGTTTTGATGGAATAAGTTTGTAGGTTCAAAACTATGAAAATGTAAAAGATTTAGTATTTGGAAGAAAATGGAAAAATGTTTTTGGCTAAGAATTTAGGTAGAGGCCCTCCGTATAGCATTAGAAAACTATTGAAATTGGAGAATTTAGTTGTTGGAATGGAAATCAAAATATTCTATCCATGCGAATAGTTTTAGCCTTGAATCCAAAGGGCCTTTGAAAATGGAATTCAAGGTACCCTTAACAATCTAGCTGATCACCTAGGGACTTATGGAAGTAACAAGCAAAAAAATAAACATAAATGAAAATGAAATTACAGATTTGAAATTGAAAATGACATAGAAATGAAAACTTGAATTCAAATCTACACAACAATGAACTATGACTATTAAAATGGAAAATAAAGTGGTAGGTTCAAAAATTATAGATTTTATGCTAGGTACACAAGAATTCACTTGAAGGAGCTCAAAGTTTGTTGGAGCCTATGGTCTACACTTGAAACTCCATGATCTAAATACTTCCTAGCTCTAGTTTCTACCAACTCTACACTAGTTTCCACCAAAATTAGTAATTGTGACCACAAGTTGGTATTTTACCTTTAGTGTAATGGTATTATGTGGGAGCCATTGTGCCTAGTGTAGATACTAGTTTTTTGCTACCAAAAGAGTTGCAAGGGTACAAAGGCTCTTTTTGTTACAAAAATGTCAAATGTTATTCCTCAGGAGAAGCTAGAAAAACGTTATGCTACTATTTTTTCTCAAGATTATGGAATTGGAATAAGGTATCTATGTTTACATTTTATAGTTGTGGAATTGTTTTTTTTTTGGGCTTGCACATCATCATCATGATTACTAACAAATTGATGTCAATTTGCAAGTTAAAATGATTACAATTCTTAGTGCAGTTACTATTTATAATAAGTCTAGAATACAGTGTAGCCACCAAAGCTCATCTATTTACTATAAATACTAAACGAATATTTATGATTATGCTAACACCATTCCAACTACTCTAGCCTTGGTGGGCTAAACTAAAGTTGTTGAAAAATGTTGAAAATTATGGAAAATGTGGAAAACATTTGAAAATATAGAAACTACTAAAACCATTGGAAACTATGGAAAATTCTAGAAACCATGGAAAATGTTGGAATCCATGGAAAGTGCTATCTATGCTACAACTACTAAAGACTTAGGTTGACTATGTTGGTCACTATTGGAAAAATGGAAATGGACATGTAAATGAAAAATGTCACCAATTCCAAAATGTAAAATGCTACCAATTCCAAAATGACAAATTCCAATAGTTACAATGTTGCATCTTCATTGGGTTTTGGTGGTGATTACACTAGCTTAGAAATGAAAAATCCCACCAATTCCATTTACACCAGAAAATATATGGTTCCAACATAGTTGAGGCTATACCTCTACAAAAACCCATGAAAATGCTAATTTTGGCCATTCACAAGGCATTTCAACCTTTCCAACCCAAATATAGACATGAGATAATTTTTCCCACTTGGGAAGTAAGGAAATAATAACTTTTGAGGCATTTTTTATGCCTAGAAGCTAAAGAATGCAAGATTTTAGATAATGGAGTACAAATATTACATTTACAATAAAATCATGCCTCAAGTTGGGAAATGAAGGTTAGAGTTTACAACATGAATTTTTTATGGTGTTTCAATTTTGTGTACAAATATTTCAAGCTAAGAACAACATCAAGTAAATGTGGTGCATTGGAGATGTTCATAACACAATATGAATGATATTTGGAATTATAATTACTATTTCATAAGTAGATGTATATTAATTTGATTCACATGTTTGGATTTTTATAGTAGAATTATATGGATTATGTCTTATGTAGTGACAATGAGAACTTATCATATTTCTTTATGTAAGATGTTTTAGATGAGATAATTATGGAATTTATAATTTCATTGATGTAAGATTTATTTAGTGGATACTTGTAATTTAAATCCTTATTACTTGTATATATATTCATCTATTATTCATTTAATCTCTTCTTCCTCTTGGTCATGGCTTAACCATGCTTTCTTTTGCTGCATTAGAATGAATTGATTTCATTACTTTGCCATGACCAATATTTATTATCCATTTTACCCCATGTAATTCTCTTCATCCTAAGTGTAGGAAGGAGGGTGTTATAGTATATCACCATGGAAATCAAATTATGGACATCTGACTTGTATCTGGAAATAAGATCATCAATATCATTAGTGTATATGCTCCCCAAATTGGCCTAGAAAATTTGATTAAGAAAGATTTTTAAGATTCCATGGATTAGGTGCTTTAAGAAGTTTCCTAGCAAGAAATCATATTTAATGGATGGAATTTTAATGATCATGTTGGATCTATCAAAGTAAGATATGACAAGATTTATGAAAGATAAGAATTTGGACAATGTAATGATATGAGAAATTCACTCTTGCAATTTGAAAGTACCTATGACCTTGTAATAGTAAATACTTATTTCAAGAAGAGGATGGAACATTTAATTAAATATAGGAGTATTATGAAAAATTCAATTGTTTATTTCTTAATATAGAAAATAAACTAGGCCATGTGCAAAGGCTACAAGGTCATACCTAAAGAGTGACTTGTAACTTAGCATTGACTAATTGTCATGAATTTACCCATGCAAGGATTTAAAGATAGCATGAGAGAAGGGACTAAAAAAATAAAATGGTGGAATTTTAAATAAGATAACATAATCTTATTTAGAAAATAATTGGTTCATTAGGATACCTAGAATTCAAATTTCTCTACAAATTTAATTTGAAATAGAATGGAAAGTTGCATTCAAAAAATTGGAAAGAACATTTTGGATGAGAAAAAAAGTAAAAATACATCACAATGGAGACATGGTGATGGAGTGTAATATGCTATCCAATGCAAGAAAAATTTCTTGAAGGAATGGTAGGAAAATGGTATCCAAGAAAACAAGTTGACATACCAAAGAACAAAGAAAAAGATAACTATACCAATAGTCAAAGCTGAACATAAGGCCTCGGATAGCTTTTATAAGAAATTAGAAAGAAATTAGAATAAAAATCTAATTATATATTGGTAAAAATAAGAAAAAAGAAATCTAAGGATATTTATCATGTTAAATACATCAAGGAAGCATATGAAAGAATTTTGATAAAAGACAATAAAATTTTGGATAGGTGGAAATTTTAATTTTAAGAATTATTAAATGAATTCCCAAGAAAATAAATCCAAGAAGAAGAACAAAATTGGTTTGGTTTATGAACTTTCATTTTTTAAGGTAACGATAGCCTTATTATAGTTGAAAAATGAAAATCTATGGGACCATATAACATTCATATAGAAGCTTGGAAAGCATTAGAAGATACAAGAGTTTCTTTATTGATATAATTAATTAAATAAATTTTAAGGATGGAAAAATGCCCAACAATTATAGACAAAGATTTATTATTCCTATCTATAAAAATAAAGAAGATGTACAAAATTGTGTAAAGTGTAAAGGGATCAAGGTAATCAGTCATACTATGAAGCTTTGGGAGAGAGTCATAGAGTAGTGTCTCATATTTAATTAATAGTATTACAA
>MNCI01006646.1:0-11559 GCA_015680685.1 Gnetum montanum | reverse complement strand
TGTAGACGGCAAGGTCAAGCTCAAAAGATGCCCTTGTACCTTGTTTGTAAGGGAGAACATGCTTGACTCCCTTCATACCAACTTGAACAAACATGATGAGAAAAAGAGAATGCGCATGGTACCGATGCACGTGGAATCAGTGCTTAGATGGTTGAACTGGTGAGACCCCATGGGTCTTGATGCGAGTAGCAAAACATGGAGTTCTGGCAAGCATGAGTTTCTTGCGAAGACATGGCTCTTAGGAGCATGTCCTCCCTCTTGGTGTGATGTTCCCAAGTCCCTCACGATGGGTAGTGGCCCTGGTGAGCCCTCAAAAAAAAAATCAATGGCTGCTGAGATGCCATTCACAGAGGAACTTGGCGGGACTTGTGGAAGAGGAGCTATCTTCTTGCATAAGTATAGGTTTACGCAAGAAGATATGTCTCTAGACCCTCAGAAGCGATAGATCTAGGGGATGCCTTAGAGACGTTGGCCCTTTGGGTTGGACTCTCCCACTCGTATAGAGAAGGGAAGTCTTGGGCTTCCTCCAATTGCCCTTGCATTTCATGCAAGGCATCGGATGGAAGGACGTATCAGGTGTTGGGGTTGGTACCTTCCTTCAAGCCTAGCGTCGAAGGAGTTGACGGATCCCCGAAATTGATGGAGTTCCGAACCCATGTAGAAGTGTACACTCAAAGCTATCCTAGGCTCCGCTCCGAGGACGTCGCTTCTTTGTGTGGGGGAGGATTGTGAGAGATGTCCCAGAGTGGCGGTTCTCTTGGGTTCTCCCCATGGTTCGGGGGCCATGGAACACTCTAAGGCGCCCTCGGGTGGCTCTCAAGTGTTAGAAAACCCACCCTGGCTTGGGGGTACCAGGCTAGCAACAGGACACCCTCCTGTTGCAACTCTCTTCTAAGTCCTCTCCATTCCCCTCTTCTCCATGGAGAACTACATGGCCCTGATTCTACGGCGGTCGTAGATATGTAGGCAACCAAGACTGGATAGTTTTGGTGCGGTGCCAGGCCACACCTTGTACCAGATCCTGAGGGATCTGGGGGTGAGGCACCTTCCCTTGTAGGTGCATCGTCTCCCCTCCCACTGATGTGGTCTACAAGGTTGTGTATGTGCTTGTTTGCTTGGTCCTTGTTTTGGAGTTTGGTTATCCTCAATGAGGTGTGTGGTCATGTACGTAAAGAAGCTGTGCTTCTGCTTGCACTCACTCATGAGATGCTTGCTTGCTTGAGGCGTATTCCCCAGGTCTTCCGCCCCAGATCCATTGGATCTTCATGAATTCCTTGGGGTGCCAGGCAACGTTGGGGCAACGTTGTTACAATACTAGTTACTTTCATATAGTGGTTTTGCCTAGTGTGATTAAGAAGAAACATATCCACTGACCCTCCCATGACCTCACCTTGGCAAGATGAGCATTGAGCCTCTACATGATTATCCTTTTTGTTTAACTTTATGTTAATAGTTTTGTATGGCATTTTCCAGCTTATTTCTTACATACCTATGACTCTACCAATATGACATTTCTATGCTATAGTTGATTTTTGTATCTACAATTATTCACTTAATCAATGTTGTAGCATCATATTGAACTCACAATGTACCAATACCAAAAATCTTTGTTTACATATTTTTGTGGCCCATAAATTCTTCCCATGATGATCACGTAGCTGATTGTTGATTAACACAAGCCATCGGAAATGTTTATTGTTTAGGTAAACCTAGCACAAAAACAATTTTAAAGGCAAATTTATGTAATGTAAATTGAATTTTCATTAGATGTATTTACTAAGAGCCATAAGAAGTTCTTTCTATAGCAAACTTACTATTGTGTGAGCAAGCTTGAACTATGTAAGTTTTTCATTATACCCAACCATGTTTCAAAGGGAGAATTTGCATGCAAGTTACCTATTTATTTATTTATGGTTGTGTTTCTTTCTTTCTCCTTTCATTCATTGTTCATAGGCATTTGGTTTTGTTGATTGAGCTTATTAAAGCCCTATTAAAAGCATAAATTGTTTATTACTCAGCTGCTGGTTTTTAATTAATCAGGTGTTGATTCATTTAATTAAAAACCGTGATAGTTTCTTGATTGATTTGATCATGTTAAAGCATCAAAATAGCTTCTAAGAAAAAATCTAAGCTAAGCTTACGCCTAAATCATCAAAAAGGACACATCTATTGCAATCAAGGATCAAACATATTCTAGTTTTGTTATATAATCAATTGTTTATGCATCCAAACTCATGCTCAGAACAAGTCTCACACCAAACTCACAGCTAAATCATGCTACATCTTTTTCATGTCATTCATGTGACCAAAGTCACATCACAATCATTTAAATAAAAGGTTGAGCATTCTAGAGATTACAGCTACATTGGATGAAGCTGTTGGCCTAAGACTATGCTGATGGAGTGTGAGAAGCAATAGGGAAAGCCATAGGAGTGTAAGAAGCCGCAGGAGCACCTGCAAGAGCAGCCATAGGCAGGAATCACCGGAGCACCAGAGGGTGAAGGTGAGGGTCAAAGGAATGAAGGGGTGGAAGTTCAGATAGACGGGGGAGCAAGTAAACACGATGGGCTAGCCTGCGGGGACGATGGGAGCCACGCGCCTAGTGGAAACATCAAGGCCACTCACGGGCTGACCATACCCTACGCCTCCAAATCAACAAGCCCCCACTAGAGGGACTCTGCACCATGCAGCAAAGTCTCATTGGCCGCTTTGTCTCCTAGGGTGCTCGCCCGTGGCTGGACTTCATCTGTCGATGGGCACAAGAACAATGGAAGGTTGGTTTGGTGGGTGTTCGGAGTTTGTCCGAGGACCTACTCCCATTCATCTTCCCATCTCAAAAAGCCAGAGACTCGGTGCTGCTTGGAGGCCCATGGTTTTATGGGGCTCAAGGGCTGGCTTTGATCCCATGGCAACCCGGGGCCCATCGCGAGCCCAACCTGTTTGCCTAGGCCCTAGTATGGGTGCAAGTCTCTATGATCCCGTGGGAACTATGGAATTTGGAGTTCCTGAAGAAAGTCGCGGGGTTCTTCGGAGACTTCATTGCCTTCGACCACATCACGCAATCACTGGAACGAATGGGATTCGCCCGCTTCTACGTCTGCGTACACTATCAAATAAGGACCTCATCCAGGAGGTCGTGTTGGAGCTACCTAACGAAGAGGAAAGCCTTCAAGTTGAATTTGAGAACCTGGCAGTTGAGCCAGGTCTTAAGCACAGAACGATGGCCCAAGAGGGCAAAATTGGCGATTGTGCATGTTGCGGGAAGCCCGAACACCAGGAGGAGGACTACCAAATTCAGAGGACGCAGCCACTACGGCCACAAGCCCAAGCCAGGCAGCCTGGGTCACAATGGGTTGTAAGGGCCAGCTGCACCCATCGTCTGACCAACTGCCCCCCCCACCCACACACAGTCCCCCCAAACACAAGCCACCTCCCCACTTCTGCCCCTCCCAGACCCCACACCAACCTTCCCCCCCGCCCTCCTCCACAGATGCTCCCCCACACCCCCCCCTTCCACCAAGCCTTTCCTCACCGCGACGGTCCTCCCCCCCCAGAACAACCAACCCACACCACCACCGCCGACACCCCCCCTGGGTCTCCATTAGCCACCGACCCCACCGGGCCTAGGATAGAGCTCCCCCACCTAGGCAAGTGGGTGAATGTGGTTAGGGGAAGCACCAAGACCCGTTGACTATAGGAGAAGGAACCCGCACTTGAGGACTCCGAGTGTAGCCCCGTGGTGTAGGACAGGGAGAGTCGACCCGGATGACCGAGTGAGAGTAGATCCAGGGGTAGACAGGCCCAACGGAATATTGACTTGGGATTGCAACAGACCCTTCGGGAGGTCTACTAGCGCTGCACCTCCAGACACATGAAGATTTTCAGCTGGAACTGTAGGGGACATGGTAGCCCCTATAAAAGAAATAACCTGCGCAGAATTATCTGGGATGAAGATTGTGACATTGTTTGTCTCCAAGAGACCAAGTTGCAAGAGATGGAATTGCACCTTCTCCAATGGGAAGGTTGGAATACCCACGTGCACCCTTGCCTGGGCCAGGCAGGTGGCCTCGCTATTTTGGCCCACTACGCCATGATGCTCGTGGACACATCACAATGGGCCATGACCATCCAGATTCCCTCCCAAGGGATTTGGTTGACCAACTTCTAGGGGGTGCAGAATTGGGAGCAGCGGCTACAAGAGATGCACCGTGTGGCGACACTAGTCCCAAACCACCGATCATGGACGATTGGGGGGACTTCAACCAACGTCTACCCCCCCCCCCACCAAGCGCACAAGAGTTTCAAGATTTTCTATTGACCCACTCCTTGGTGGACCTACCTATTGAGAACTACCAGTTCAGATGTAGCAATCGAAGGAAAGGCCCAGACCACGTCCTCTCCTGAATTGATCGGGTCTGCATTAGCTCCAACCTCCTCCTCCATTCTGCCGTGCATGTTTTGGGGCAGGAAAGAGTCGCCTTAGACCATCGCTCCCTGGTGTGTTCACTTGGGCCAAAAAAGCCCCGAGCCCCATGACCCTTCTATTTTGAGACCACCCAGTTATCTAAGTTGTGGTTGAGGCCCTTGGTGGAGGACACTTGGGCATATTACCGACCTGACCATGGTGACCCCTAAAACTTCCTTAAGGAGGCTTTACTTCGACTAAAGTGGTCATCTGGGCCCTCCCAATGGAGGATAAATTCTCCTTTAGGACAAGTCAAAGGGCACTTCGGGATCAACTTGGTTGGATCCAGACCTTACAGGAAGCTGGGGAGGACTTGCACAAGGAGGCGCAGCACATGCTACGACAGCTTCAAAGCCTTGACTTGGAAGAGAAGACATACTGACGACAATGCTCCCGAGTCAGATGGCTCCGAGAAGGAGACAGGCAAACAAAATTTTTCTTTGTCATCGCTAAGACACGTGAATGGGGCCAACCACGCTGTCTATGCAATCAGGACAGGGAGATTATTGATGACCCATAGAAAATCGCAGGCGAGCTAACTCAATACTGGGGGAGGATCTGGGCCAAGCGATCTACCAAGCCCATCTCGGTCCAAGTGGCGTAGGTGCTGAATGAGGAGGACAACACACGGTTGCTGGCCTCCTTTTCGTGGTAGGAACTCATCGCCACCATCAACAACATGCCAGGAGGAAAGGCACCTGGTCCTGACAACTGGAGCCTTAAGTTCTTTAAGACATTCATGGATATTGTGGGACCCAATATCCTAGACGCGTTCAATCTTATGCTTATTCCAAATTGTGTGCATCCCAAAACAATCAAAAAGCACACCACCCAAAACACTTCCGCCCTATCAGAGTCTGCAACGTGCTTATTCAAATTTTCTCCAAATTGATTGTGCATAGGCTTGTGCCACTTATGCCCAAACTTGTGGGAATTAACCAAGCAGGCTTTGTGCAGGGCCGAACCCTCTAGGATCAGGTTCTCCTCATGCAGGAGGTGCTCCACTCACTTCTAACTATGTGTTTCCCTGGGCTTTCTCTCAAACTTGATATTACCAAAGCATACAACACACTCAGCTGGGAAGGCTTGATGTCCATTATGCAACAACAAAAAGGCTTTGACCAATAGTTCATCCAACTTTGCATTCACATGCAGTCATCTACCGATTTTTCTTTCAACGTGGGGGGGGGGGCAACTGTGGGGTTTCTCCTCACCAGGGAGGGGGCTACGACAGGGGGACCCACTTTCACCCATGCTTTTCATCATCGCTATGGATCTAATGCAAAACTATTGCAGCACATCAAGGGTAGACAACTTGGACATTGCGGGTGTGGCATGTCAAGCTGAACACTATGCGAATGACACAATGCTACTCAGTCAGGTAGGGGTCCCACAAGCACTATGCATCAACATCGCTCTATCCCGATTGGCAACTGAGTTGGGGTTGGAGATTAATAGAGCTAAATCTTCAACTCATTTTGTTAATGTGGATGAACAGGTTAAAAACCAGGTGGTGCAAGTCCTAAACATCCTGCCCGGAATAGGCAAAGACACATATCTAGGCATTCCACTCTACCAATGGGGGCAGAGCATGTTGTGGGGGCCACTGATGGAGAAATTTGAAAGAAAGATGGGCCACTAGGCAAATCGTTTCTTGACTCAAAAAGGGTGATTGCTTGTGGCGACGGGGATCCTCACGATGGTTACCGGGTTCGTGGCAGCCGTAGCCACCCCCCCAAACGCCATCATCAACAAGATCAACATGTTGGTCAAGAGCTTCATCTGGAAGGGGGGCAGGGGGGGAAAAATCCACTTGGTAAACTAAGAACAAGTTGCGCACCCCCATAACGTGGGGGGGCTGGGCATCTCATCTTTCGAAGACAAACTGATGCTTAAGCAGCAACGTCTAATGCTTCGGTTTACGCGGCCACGTGGGTAGCCAATCCGGTGGATCCGCATCATGAATGCGAAGTATCAACATTGGGAGGCGGGGGTGCAAGATTCTAGACCTTGGCAAGCGCTCTGGCGACACGCACAGGCAATGCAGACCCAGGGGTGGTTGGACCTTGAGCCATGCAAGCTGCTAACGGCCAAGTACCCGCAGGTGGCTGGTTGGTAGCAGATTTGGAGGGGGAGGCTCCCCGAGAAGATCAAGATCTTCCTTTGGTTAATGCAGCTGGATGCACTGCCAGTGTGTGCTTTTCTATGCAGACGCGGCCTCATTCAAGACGACACCTATCCCCGATGCGGCGCTGAGCCCAAGATAGTTCGGCACTTCGTTTCTAACTGCACATACATGCATGCCACGTGGCTCGCGGCGGGGGCAACCCCCCCCGGATGCACCTCACCAACAATTCTTGGGCCACGCTACTTTTATGGGTAGCGTGGAAAGCAAGAAACCGCACTATTTTTCACCAAAACAAGCTGCCCCCCCCAGCAGCTAGTTTTCCAAGCTCTCCGCACGTGGAAAGAAATCAAGGCGCCGATTGGAGTCACACCAATGTTTCAACCGAATTGTGTCACGTTTCAGGAGGAGGAGGAGCTCTGACAAATGGTGACACAGTGCGACTGGTGTGACCCCCTACAACGGCTGGTTGGGGACCCAGATCTAGCTGACGACACTTTCTTTGCTAACTGGCGCAATGACCAGACCTATTTCTGAGGGCGCAAGGTTACCATCACAGAATCCTCAATCGCCAACTATCTTGGGGCCCAGGCCACTGGAGAGGTCATCCTACCTTCCACATGCAATCTGCAAGACGCGAAATTATTTTTCGAAGGGCCCGTGTCACGCACACAAAGCCAATAGGTGCCCAGATCCTCTCTACCCCATCTCTGGGCCTGTGCGGCAGATCTGGTAGACAAATTTTTTGTCCAATCTAGCAACGGCTCCAAGCTCCAACGCATACACTTTGGGTTTCTGCGTTGCCTAAAATTTGGATGCCAGGTTAACCTTCCCCATTTTTTCCTAGCGGCCCTTCAACTTAAACGACGCGGACACCATTCAGGGTTAATCTTAGCCTTGTGGTGGGGGGCAAAACCCGTCATCATCGCCCGGTGCCCCCCCCCCCGCAGGGCCCCCCTACTAGCCCCCCTGGTCCTACGACTTCGACCAGCTGAGGGAACCGTTGGACCCTGCTAGCAACAACCTTCATGGGGAAGCAGTGGACCCAGTGGGAATGGCACCCCCTTGCCAAACGTGCCAGGCCAGAATCCCCCCCGCCAAAAACCTCCGAACACAGCATGAATTGGAACGAGGAGTTGCGGCAGGCCACACAGAGGACCGCAATTGAAGCGAGTGAGGCTGAACAACAGGAATGGGAGGCCAAATGGCACAATGCCCTTGCTCAGGCCCGACCGACTTGGAGGCCTAGTTTTACGAATAGGAGCAAGAGAGGATAAGGTAGCAAGACCTCCTGGCCGACGTTGCCTGGGCCCGGTTAGTGGATGAAATCCGGGCCCAAGTGCAGGAAGAACTACTATAGGAGGACGTTGCCCAAAGGGAACGTGAAGAGGCAAAGCAGGCGAAACAAAAATGCATGCAGGAGGAAGAGGAGCAACGATAGTGACAACTCGATCAGGCACACGAGCACAGTGCTCGACAATGGCTTAGAGGCAGGCGGTGCCCATATCTCATCCTAGGCATCAGTTGCGATAGCTCCTGGGGCGAGCTCAGGCACCAAACCCACTGAACCTCCGTGCGTTTCCATCCTGATAGGGGAACTTCGCCAGCTAACCAGAACAAGCGGGACTCGACTATGCAAGGTTTCCAGTAGGCTGCTAGTTTCGTGGACACGAAGGACCACCAAAACACGTTGGACCTCCTACATGAGCTGGAGCGCCCACACTACGCCTGCCGACAAACCCCTAAGGGGGGATGTTTCGGATCACGGGTGTTGCTTCCCCCCGGTCATCATTGTTTCTTCTTTTGCCTTCCCCCCAGCATTGTCTCTGGTGCACCCCCCGATGGATGGCTGGTGCCCCCCCCACCCCCCCACCCGATTTTTTGTGAATGCTGCCCCTGCCCCCACCCCAAGGTGTTTGCTAGGTTTTCTAAGGGTTTTGTGGTTTTGGCATGACTGTTAGGGTGTCGAATTGTTTTGTGACTTGGGGTTTTTTCCCCACCCACTGAGGGCCATCGCTGATGACCCACGGTTTGGAATTTCCTGTACTATATTTTGTTAGTAATATACTCCTGAATATTTTCTCAAAACAAAAAAAGTCACATCACAATCATGATCAGCTTGTGCTACTCTCCAGAAATCAATTTTAGCAAGATCACTACCTATTATGAATCACACTCAACTCACAAAAGTTAGAAAAGGAGGCACCACAACCCACAGTGACCTCGTGACTAGTTATTTTTTCAAGCTTTTTTACAAATTGTGAAAATCGACCCATTTGTAGTTAGCTTTCAATCCAAATTCCAACTTGTGGCTAGCTTGAGCTCAAGTTATGGCTACACTTCTAGCCTCCTCAAGCCTTAGGGCATGCTCCGCTACACTCCCAGGCCTTCCACATCACTACTACATACTTGACAAGCGCTATTAGGGCTTAAACATAAAGAAGGAAAACATGGCTTCTACCTAAGACATTCCAAGGTGTAGTATAATCTTCAATACATCTCAAGATTTTTTTTGTTAGTCTCATTTGTTAAAATTATTGTTGCAAATTAATGAAGTAAGAAAGTAAGTAGAAAATGGTTTTGTTATTCCTCCTAATATAAATGCCTTAACAAGAGAGCAAAGAAGGAAACTACACAAAGATATAAGCTAGGTGACTTAGCCAAAATGATTGGTTATATTAGTGCTAGTGAGCCAAGCAATGGAAGAATGGTATGTAAGGACACAACCAAAGAGTGTTGGAACACTCTCCAAAAATAACAAAAGGGCAAAATGGCAAATAGAAAGTTCAAGTAGCTAAAAATTAGGATAGAATTTCATAACATGAAAATCATTAAGAGTGAGCCTCTTGAGCACTTATTGGACACCATTGTCCTTAGGGATATTGATGAATATAGATGTAACTACACCATGGAGAAAGAAAGCGAGGTAAATGTTGTATCAGGATTATAGGTTTACTTGTGCCATCACAACCATAATCAAAACAAAAGACTTGACTAGCTACACCATTGGTGAATTGGTATCATGTCTTAAAGGTCTTGAAGACCTAAAATGATCAAGTTCAAATCATGAAAATGTCTATGTGCACAAAATCCTCAAACCGCTATGGGCAATAAAAGAAAGGTAAAAGCAGACATTCCTGTGAAAGAAGTGATTCATCATTCCAAAATCAAATGCAACAAGATTTCAGCCAAGAGGAAGAGACAATCCAGGAGGAAGAGGAAGAAAAAGACATCAAAGATCATATTTCAAGCCAAGGAACAACTTATTTACACCATCTTCATCCATTCCTTGGTGCAAATTCTACAACAAGACAGGCCACTTGGAAGTACAAGTGTTGAAAAACAATGGGACTCCAAAATCTCACAATCCAAGACTCAAACAAGCAACCCCAAAAAGGTAACTCATCACAAGCTAAAGATGAATGCAAACAGGTAAATGATGGTTAAAGATATGGAGATGAGAATATTGCTAAAAATTATTTAATTTCCTTTGAAATGCTAGATGTTTTACACAACGCGCATGAAACAAATGAATGATACAACTAAATCTTAATTGTGAGATTACATGAAACAACTTATTTTATGTACAAAGGATTGAAAATCATAATTCATGAGGGTTCATTTTATAGAAAGCACGTAAATATGTATCATCAAACATATAATTCTTTCATTGAAGCAATTTTTTAGCACAAATCAAAGAACATAAATACTTGTAAATAAAAAGGGCTAACACATTGAAATAACAATAAATAAATAATAAATTGCTCATATCAAAAATAAATTCTAAACATGGTACTATTTATAATACATGTATTTGGTATTAAAAAAATCATTCTAAGGTACCATTAACAATTCATAGTGCAACTATAAACAATTTACAACAGGCAAGAACTAACTTTACATACTAAATAGTTTTTAGATGTTAAAAAGGAAAAACATGAGCAACTGAGAGTTATCGTGGCAATGTGTTTCAATCACAGGTTTCAATAGTCATTTAGAATCCAAAGTTCTAAAAATAGAAGAAATGGATGATTGCCTTTTGAAAAAGGTATAACAGACATGGTTTTTAACTGTTGTGTCAAAGAAATATTTGTTTTGCCTCCACACTAATGATCATAGCTGAATGTCAACCTCACTTGTATCAACTAATTGGAATTAGCTAATGATTCCCTTTTTTTTTTTTTTCATTTTGAACCAAATAATTCATTCTATTCTAACACATTCTAGTTTCTTATTTTCAAAAAATATAGGGAAAATAAAAGAGGACATAAACAATAACCATTAATCAGAAGTGAAATCACTACCATGCTCTTCAAGACGAAAAAGGTAAAAATAAAATATTCAAGCACATTTAGAATGGAAGCTTTTCTAGATGTGACTTGGGAAAAACTAATCGAATGACATCCTCTACTCTACAGCCAAACCTCAAATCAAACTGGAATCAGCAAGAGAAACAAACAACACATGTTCAGTATTATTACAATGAGCCACTGCCTTTAACTCCTTTGATTTTAATTCTCATTTCATATGTTTTAATTTTGTTTTAAATCACTACACTACTGTCATAAGTTGGCCAAATATATGCTCAACAATAACACAAAAATGTGAAAATGCATTGGAAACACATACACCTCCTACTTGCATACATCCCCGACACAAAATATAGACCAATGCATGCAAAAACGTTTCTAAGTGATTAGAAAGTATTCCACTTCATATCAAAGCATAATTTTATGTGCTCCCACATGTGTCTTTTCTTAACGCAGATAAATACTTGCAGATGTAAGCATGCACAAAAACATGAATACAAGTTACTACAATTAATTTTGACTCATAAATGAGCTATTATATTTGCTTTTTACATATTTAATTTATAGTGTCCTTGTCTGTTTTGAATATTACACTCATTTATTTCTTTAATCATTTGTTTTTCTATAAACTATTAAATTAACATTGATTCCCTTTTCGC